>OU015748.1:124784729-124809614 GCA_907169655.1 Acomys percivali | reverse complement strand
TGGGAGGCTCAGGCAGGATGACCACCAGGCTGGACACCGCCTGCTCCCACCCAAGGATAAGCAACAAAAGTTTATTTGTATATTGCAACCTCTGGAACATGTGCATGTGTGTGTGCGTGTGTGTGTAAGAGGGGCTCATTATGTTGCCCTTGGCTGTCCCGACACTAATGAGGTCCGCCTGCTTCGGTCTTCTGAATGCTAGTATTACAGGCATGCCTTAAAACACACAGTTCCCTTGTGAATTACATCTCAAAGCTATTATTAAAGCAAACACACATACTTTTTAAGTCTGAAACAGTGTTTTCATTCAACTGACAATAATCAGCCTTTGACTTCATAAATCTAAGTGTCCTGCAGAAAACAAATACTAGTACAGGGTGGAATCTGCAAAGAGCTGATTTGCATACATATACCTACAGCTCTCGAAACTTACTATGAAGATCAACACTACAAAAACAACCATTTAATATCACCTTACTATAAAACCAAAAGAAACACCACAGCATGAGTATCATGTCAGTTAAGTTCCAGGCACCACATACACTAGTCACAATATGAATGCCTCTGTATCAAATACAGAATTCCTTATTGCCAAGAAGTCTGCAAACTGTCTATTTACAAATGAAACTGAAGTACTTCACTTTAGTAAGTCATATAGCTAAAAATCCCTTTTCCTTGAGGCAGGATGTCACAGCAATCCTCCAGCCTCAACCTCCTGAGTCTGAGATGACAGAAGCAAACTACCATGTTGAGCTAAAACCCGACAGATTTAAGTATTCTTTTAGAGACACCAACTGAAGAAGTACTGACCCACTCTCCAGATCCCTAGAAACTTACCCGGTCCTCAGCTGTCAGTCAGCTCTGAGACACTAAGGCACTGAAGGTCACAGTGGGTCACGTGACCTGGCATTGCCTCAAAGAAATGTTTCACCTTAGCAAATAGTCATGAAGTCCTAACTGGCATTCTCATAGAGAAAACCAAGACACACTTCCAACTACCCACTCAAGGTTGGGTGTAATTGGAAGAAGAAAATGTGGTCAATTCTAAACTCTTCAAAGTCCGAGAGGTAACTTGTGCTGAGATAACAGACCAAGCTACATTTCCTGGGCGAATTCCTAGCACAGAATAAACATGGAGGAAAGGTGACAGGGACATTACTAGGCAAATCTTTTAAACCACTGTGGACTACACTCAAGAGAGTAAATCCAAGGACACAGCGTACTAGGATGCCTTTTTTTTTTTTTTAAACTTTACCTACTGTCTGATTGCACACAGGTCAGAGGACAACTTGCAGCAGTATGCTCTAGCCTCTGACACGTGGATTCTGCTAACTTGACAGCCCTTACCCTGAGCCATCTCCTCAGTCCAGCCATGTTCACAAAAGAGGGAATTCACCCAGACTCTCCAGTGACAGGGCAGTAAATGCAGCCAACGAGTATTCCTTAGGCTTGGATGATCTTTGAACCAGCAACCCCAGCTCAGCCATGCCTCTCCACGACGGCCTGCCCTGCCACCCCAGCTCAGCCATGCCTCTCCGTGACGGCCTGCCCTGCCACCTGCAATGTGACCTTCAACTAGTCTGACATTTTTTCTTCAGCTGGGAGAAACTACCAATTCTTCGCATCACCTCACAGGCTTGTTAGGCACTGAACTAACAGAAGCTGTTACACTCAGGGTTGGGGATGTAGCTTGTTAGAGCGCTTGCCCGGGAATGTCCCCAGCGGGTTCAACAATGCAGGAGGGGGAAATAACGTCCCTACCCTCAAATGCATCTAAATTCAGTGTTTCCCAAAGACAGAAACTCAGTGTTGCCAGGTGTGGTGTTCAACACTTCAAATCCCAGCACTCTGGAGGCCAGCCTGGTCTACATAGTTAGCTCCAGGACAGTCAGAGGTAATTAATAGAGACTTTGTCTCAAAATAAATATAGAGACAGCAATTTTAAAAGTTTATTTTTTTTAACAGAATCGAGGGTCATGCTAGAGAAAATAAACTGTATGTCCCAAAGTAAAACTAATGCTAGGTGTTCAAAAGCCATTGGCATTCTTACAGGTCCACTGAAAATGCAAAAAGCCAAAAGCAAAGCAAACCAAACCCCAACCAACCAAGCCTCAGTTGCAATGCAGCGACATACACAGCCCATTAAAAACAACAACAAAACAAAACCCACAGAACCTCTAGCTATTATTTTAACAACACCTTCTGGAAGGCTCCCAATTAGCTAGGAAAACGACCAAGCTGAATCCTGACACTTAAAACTACCAAGAAAATGGAAGCTCTGTGTCCTGAAACGATCTGATTTCGTTCCCCACCTCTTCCTGGAATATATAGTCTGCACTCGGTAAAAAACAAAAAACAAAAAAGAAAAAAAAAACTGTTGGTTGAAATCAAGAGGTGGAAAGAAAAGAGGCACAGGCGAATCTAGGTGTCCGTCCCTACAGCGCCTCCCGAACACGTGGGCGCACGCTAGGTTCCCTACCCCCCAATCGTAGTAGCGCCAACCTCCAAACCGAACACGCGTCCGTCTTTTGGAGAGTACGGAGGCCGGGCCACACTGCAGACCCGCCTGAAGCACCAAGCACAAGGTCACAGGCGAGCAGGAAAAAAACAAAAAATCCAAAAAACAAAAACCAACCAACCGACCAAGCAACCAACAAAACCCAGGTGCGCCGAGGCGTCGCTTCCGAGGCGCGCCTTGTCCACCTCGCCTCCCGGGCCGGGCCGGGCCGCGCACGCGCGCCGCTGCGCTCGCTCCCCCGGCCCCTCCACGGGCTCGCGCTCGCGTTCCAACCGCCCCCCACCCCCCCACGACTGGGGTCCGCAACGGCCTCGCGCCGCGGGGACCCCGGCCTAGGGCGCTCCGGTCCGCGCGCCAACCGCCTCCCTCCGCGCCCCGGGGTGCGGGCGCAACGCCTCGCGCCCCCCCACCCCCCGCGCACACGCCCCTCCGCTTGAAGCCGGAGCCCACCATCACTGCCCACGCCAACCTCGCGCAACGGGGCGCAGAGTGGGTGTGTGTGGGGCGGGGGGGTAAGGGAAGAGGCCTTCCCCCTCCCCCCCGTTAAACATCCCGAGGCGGTAACCTGAAGCGGCCATGCCGCCCGCCTGCCGCAGCCCACCCTACCCCAACCCCAAGGCCCCAAAGGACCGGGGCGCCGTCCGGCCACCATCCCCAACCTCCAGCAAGGAGCGGATCCAGCCCGGAGGCTGTTTCCGAGCCTGGTCCTTGGCCACGCTCGGCCGCTCACTCACCTGAGGCCGCCATGTTGGGAGAGGGAGAGAGAACGCAAAGGACCCGGATGAGGCAGTCACGTGATTATAGCGGGCGCGACGGGCTTGGAGACGCGGAAGCCAGGAGGGGGCGGGGGAAGTGCGGACGGAGGCAGGAGGCGGGGCGCCGCCCTCCCCTCCGCCTGCCGCCGCCGCCGCGCTGGGCTCGTAAAGCAGCGCGAGCGAGGAGGAGGTGCGCGGCGTCCGACGGGAAGGCCGGCGCGACATGTGGCCGAGGGGGGGGTGGGGTGGAGGGGTGGAGCCTGAGCTGTCGCGAAACCGGCTGCTTTACGTGGGCGCCCGGCGGGGTCGGGCGCCTGCCGCAAGGGCTTCTGGGAGGTGGCTGGGCGCGGAGGGCGGGGCCGCGCTCGCTTGGTTCCATGGAACCGGGTTGGAATCTAGAATGGGCGTGCCACAATTGCCTTTTTTTTTTTCCCCCCCGAAGGGAAAATTCTGGGTTTCTTTTTAAACCTCTTTTTTCTTTCTTTATTTTCTTTTCTTTTTTTTTTTCGGTTTTTCGAGACAGGGTCTCTCTGTGTAGCCTTGGCTGTCCTGGACCCGCTTTGTAGACCAGGCTGGCCTCGAACTCACAGCGATCCACCTGCCTCTGCCTCCCGAGTGCTGAGATTATTATAGGCGTGCGCCACCACGCCCGGTTAAACCTCTTTTTTTTTTTTTTTAAAGGCAAAGCAAACGCAGCGTTCTGTAAAGTGGTTCGAAGTTGAGGTAACGTTTGAGCCTATTACGACCGTTGGGCTTCTGCCTCGCTTTAGCCCTCCCAATTTATTGACAAGGTCCCGCGCCGACTGCTGCGTTTCTAGCCAGCGAGTGCTTCACTTTTGTTCTATTTCACTAAGTGACACTGTTTGACAGACACTTGTGGATATAAAAGGACAAAGCTAACTTGAATAAAATGTTACAAATAGTAAACACGACTTTGGTAAGTCGGGTAATAAAGAGGTGGTTGGGTGTAAGTCTAGACTGCCTGCTAAGGAAGGTCTCTGACGGGCACGATGACACGGGCTGTGCACGCCTCTTGAGGCTAAGGAGGAGGCTGAGTGAGAGGTGGAGGCCATTTCGGGCCAGTTTGGTATAAGGAGTGAATCCTTCCGCGTTATTTTACGCGCATTTGTGTTTTGCCTGCATGTATGTCTGTGTGAGGGTGTCAGACTTTAGGGTTACAGACAGTTATGAGCTGCCATGTGGGTGCTGGGGATTGAACCCAGGTCCTCTGGAAAAGCAGTCAGCTCTCTTAACCGCTAAGCCAACTCTCCAGCCCCCACTTTGGCCTGGCTTAGTAAGTAAGAGGGTTTGCTGCTCAAACGTAAGTAAGGACCTTTGTTAGGTTCCCTTGTTTTCATGTGTCTACCCTCCACCCCCAGGGCTGCTCTGTGTAGCCTGGCCATCCTGGAACTCCCTCTGAAGACCAGGCAGGCCTGGTCTGGAACTAGCATTTCGAGATCTGCCTGCCTCTGCCTCCCCAGTGCTGGGATTAAAATTGTGTGCGGCTGCCGCCACCGGGAGAACTTGGAAGGCAGCAACAAAACGCCGTGGGAGGGTTAACCTGTGACCCTGTTGTTGTGAAAGGCAGAGAGAGTAGAGTTGAGCGATTGTCTTCAAGGAATGAGCCAGGATGCCTGGCCTAGCTCGCTGGACTGCGGGGTGGGCATCATCATCTGCATAGACGGGATCCACACAGGTATGCTTCTCACAGAACAGAACAAACAAAAAGGCCGTGGGCCCAGGCATGGTTTCATAATGCCTTTAGAGAACAGGATACAAAGGGCTGAAGATAATGGCCTCCTGGTAGAACGCTTGCCTAAACTGCAAGAGGTTCTGGGTTCAGTTCCTGCTACACAACAATAGCAGATTACACAGTTCATATTTACGCACTTTTTGTAAGCCAGACTTTAATCGGAAGTGACTACTCAGGGACAAGTGAGATGCCTTGGCAAGCCGAGGTGCTTCTCACCAAGCCTGACGACCTGAGCTCCATCCCTGAGCCTACATGGCGGACGTCACACCCACTGTGTGATGCTCCACCCACAGCACACGCAGAGTACCCAGGCTACTAGGTAGGAGAGTGAATTATACGCGTGCAGTAGTGGTAAAGGTCACTGCCGAGGCTACGTGATGTGTGCTCTCCTACCTTGCCTAGACTATAGAAGCTGAACTAAAAACTCAAGTTTTCCATATTAGTGCATGGGTGAGGCAGAACAAACATAGCAGGACAGACTCAGCTGCTCAGATCTTTTATCTTTTTGTGCTTACAGATCACCTGGGACATTTGTTGGAAAGCACCCTGTCTTGTTGGGGGATGGTCTAATGTATTTTGACACTAATTACTGCTTGCTGTCTCTGTGGCCCACCTTTTGATTAATAAAAAGCCATCCCACCTGCGCAGGGCAAAGGAGATAGGTGGGGCTTAGAGAGAGAGGGGAATCCTGGGAAGAAGAAGAAAGATCACCGTGAGGAGGCGAGCGGAGGAAGGCCGCCATGGGTTAGATGGAGGAGAAGCATATGGCTGGCGTGGATGGAGGATCCGGCCCAGATGAAGAACATTAGCAAGTATTTGGGATTATGGACGGGAGGTAGCTTGATAGAAGTTATTGGAAGCATGTGGTGTGGGATTGAGACAGGGATCCCATGCCTGCCCCACTATGGGATGTAGTGTAGAGGATTGATACCTGCCCGGCCGCAGGTTAACTAAGGCTGTTTTAAAATATAACAAGTGTCGGTGTCTTGATTGATCCCTAGCCTGGCCTACTGATAATAATACAGATAATTTAGAAACAGTAAGTGGCGGCCAACATGGGGCACGAGGGGTTCTGTAATTTCTAATGGAAGGTTCAAAATTCAAAGAGAAATGCTGTTTCAGGGTATCGACAAAATTGCAACTATCATTGCAAAACTCTTTCCTGCTTTATACTTAGAGGGAGTTTTCTGCTTTTTCTTTGTTCTTTTATTGTATTTCATTCTTAAAAGAAATAGAAGACAGGCTAATAAAACAGAAAAGCCGGAAGGGCCAGTAATTTCTATCGTTTTGGAAAAGATTGCAGATTTGACTGGACAGATGGAAAGAATGAGGGAAGAAAATGAAGGGATGGGAACGTGAGTAGCATATTTGGTAAATGGGAGTGATGAGGGAAGAACAGAAAATAGAGACTGGAAAGCCGGAAAAAAGCTGAAGAGTAAGTTCTATCCTTTTGCAAAGAATTACTGACTTGACTGAACAAATGGGGAAAATGCAAAAACAAAAAACTGGAAGGGCTGGAAAGGCAAAAGGCACCTTTGGTTAAAAAGGATGGAGAAGGCCAGAAACCCGAGGAAAAGGAAGGAAGGCAGACCAAATGGTCTTTGGAGGAAAATGTCCAAATGCAGGGCGCCTCCAGAGTCGCCCAGACACCTGCAGCTTTCCCAGTCACTGTATGATGTCCCCACTCAAAATGGTCCTGAGGGTTATGATAAAATGGCATGGTGTCCTGTAGACATGGTGGATTTAAAACATTTTAAGGACTCCGTTGTCAAATATGGTATGCCCTCTGCCTTTGTTAAACAAATGTTAAATAGCTGGGCCACGCAGAGTAGAATTCCCTAGGATTGGAAAAATTTAGTTTCAGCAGAATTGGAAGCAGCACAACAGTTACAGTGGTTATCATGGTGGTGAACTGAGGCAGTAAGAATAGAGCAAGAAGATAGGACAAGGGAGATGAATATTAATAGAGATCAATCGCTTGGTGAAGGACAATATACTATCTTAAGAGAACAAACTCAGTCTGAAGATAGAGTGATTGAACAATGTCGTATTGCAGCCTTGAGAGCTTGGGAGCTGGTAGAGGAACCTGGGAAAACAACTGTTCCATTTACTAAAGTATTTCAAGGACCTGGAGAACCCTTCATAGAATTTTTGCAGAGATTAGGATCCACTGTGGATAGAGTGTTGCTAGATTCTAACACCAAACAGGCATTAAAATTTATCACGGCTTATGAAAATGCAAATACTGCATGTAAGAGGGTGCTTAGACCATTAAAGGAAAGAGGCGCTCCATTAGATGATTGGGTAAAGGAGACAGTTAAATATCAACTCTCAGGAATATCAAAACAATATTGTGGGACAAGCTATAGCCAGAGAGCCCAGACATCATAATACCCGGTGCTTTAATTGTGGTAAAATTGGTCATGTGCAAAGAAGCTGAAGAGATAAAGACCAGCACAATAACCTGGGAGAAAATGTAACTCGTAGGAGAGAAAAAGGAGGTTCTGGCCATGATGGTAATGAGTCGCCAAGACTCCCAGGGTACTGTAGTCTCTGTGGGAAAGGGAAACATTGGTCTAGGGATTGTCAATAAAAGAGATGTGCAAGGCAATATCTTGCCGACAGGAAATGGTAGGAGGGGTCAGTCGTCTCGGGGCCCCGCCAACAATGCCAGCCGAATTCCCTTGGCCAGTCCAGAAGTGACAGACCCACAAGAAAACGGGAACTGAGTATTAGTGATCTAATGCATGTTACTGAAGGAAGTGCAGCCTTGGATCTGGCTTCCAGTATGTCTTACTCTATCTCCACAGGTTGAATGTTACAAATTAAATACTGGTGTTTTCGGCCCTTTGCCTTCAGGCACAGTAGGAACAGTTCTAGGAAGAAGCGGGCTGACTTCTTAGGGTTTTATTGTACATCCCGGTATTATAGATGGAGAGTCTGAGGAGGAAATAAAAATCATGGCATGTGTAAAGAAGAAGATGAAAATCAATGCCAGGCCGGGCGGTGGTGGCGCACGCCTTTAATCCCAGTACTCGGGAGGCAGAGGCAGGCGGATCGCTGTGAGTTCAAGGCCAGCCTGGTCTACAAAGTGAGTCTAGGACAGCCAAGGCTACACAGAGAGACCCTGTCTCGAAAAACCAAAAAAAAAAAAAAAAAAGAAAAAAGAAAAAAGAAAAGAAAATCAATGCCAGGGATAGAATACTGTTACTGTTTCCTTATATCAAGGCAAAGCCACTCCAGTGGAAAGGACTGGTGCATTCGGAAGCACAGGGACACGTGTGTTCTTGCAAACAATAGTTAATGATCAAAGACCTAAATTAATTATACAAATGGATGGTGTTAAAATAGAAGGCTTGGTGGACACAGGAGCTGATGTGTCAATCATGTCTCAGAAGTCTTGGAACCCAAATTGGCCACTTCAGAAGATTTATACAGAAATTGTAGGAAAGTGTGCGGTGGCTTGAGTGTGTGGGACCAGAAGGGCAGACAGGGAAGCTGAGACCCTATGTGGCTGACATACCCATAAATCTATGGGGAAGAGATCTCTTACAACAATGGGGTACTCAGCTCAATATTCCTGCAATTACAGAGATAATGTTGAAACTAAGGGTGAAATGGCACGTGCTTCTGGGGAAGATATTAATGCAAGTAGTCAGGAGTGACCACAAGCTATGCCCACTGTCCAACCTCAGAGCTCCTCAGGTTTAGAGTACCTAAATTTATAAGAGGGGCCACTGCTGAGATACCAACAGCCCTGCCCCTTAAATGAATTTCAAACAGACCTGTATGGCAGGAGCAGTGGCCCTTAACAAAAGAAAAGTTACAGGTGCTTCACTGTTTAGTGAAAGAGCAGCTGAAGGCTCAACACATGGAAGAATCTTCCAGTCCCTGGAATTCCTCTGTGTTTGTGGTAAGAAAGAAAGCAGGCATGTGGAGAATGATAACGGATTTAAGGGCCATAAACAAAGTAATTCAACCCATGGGTCTGGTTCAGCCTGGATTCCCGTTGCTTTCCTTGTTACCTAAGTCTTGGCATGTAATTACAATTTATTTAAAAGATTGTTTTTTCACAATACCTTTGCATGAGAAAGTCAGGGAAAGGTTTGCTTTCTCAGTACCTACTCTGAACAGTGATTCTCCAATGAAGAGATATCATTGGAAGGTACTTCCACAGGGATGCAAATAAATCAGGTATGGCTGGTTATAAGTCTGATAAAAAGACTGAGGTGATTAAAAGCCCATTTACCTCAGTTCAAAAATAGCCCAACCTTATGCCAATATTTTGTGCAACAACCATTAGAAATAATTTGTAGCAGTTTCCTCAATCTATCATTTACCATTAGATGGATGATATTCTGCTAGCCGATTCTGATCCTAATGTTTTTGAAAACAATGTTTAAGAAAGAACAAAGAATTCTGCCATGCTGGGGATTACGGATTGCTTTAGAAAAAACACAAAGAGGAGATTCAGTTACCTATTTAGGTTATAAAATAATAACAAAAGTTCGACCACAAAAGGTACAGAGCCGTAGAGATCAATTGCAAACTCTTAATGGCTTTCGGAAATTGATGAGAGATATGAACTGGTTAAGGCCTACAATTGAGTTAACTAACTTGTTTCAAACGTTACAAGGGGACTCAGATTTAAACAGTCCGAGGTGTCTAACAGCTGAAGCAGAAAGGAGTTAATTCTGGTAGAACAAAAACTACAGAAGGCTCATGTGGACAGAATTGATCCTGAACTTGATTGTATTCTGGTTATTACTCCTTCAAAACATTCTCCTACTGGGCTTCTTATACAAAGAGAAGACAAAAATCATAGAATGAATATTCCTGGTGAATGAACAAAATAAAAAATTAAAAACATACATAGAGAAAATTTCTGAATTGATTACAAAGGGAAGAATAAGGTTGCGCCAACTGTCAGGGATGGATGGACCCAGCGGAAATTGTAGTGCCTCTCACTAATTCTGACATTATGTCAATATGGGTAATTAATAAAGATTGACAAAGAGCTTGTAGTAACTATTTGGGAGACATTAACAATAGATACCCCAAAACCCAAACTTAAACAGTTTATAAAAAGAACTAATTAGATCCTTCCAAGTATTGTAAAGAGATCACCAATCTCAGGGGCACCCACCTTCTTCACTGATGCAAATAAATCAGGTATGGCTGGTTATAAGTCTGATAAAATGACCAAGGTGATTAAAAGCCCATTTACCTCAGTTCAAAAATCAGAATTGTATGCAATCCTTATGGTGCTATTAGATTTTCCTGAATCTCTTAATATAATTACTGACTCTTAATATGCTGAAAGAGTTGTTTTACACATAGAATCTGCTGAATTTACTCCTGATAACTCAGAATTAACTACATTATTTATAGAACGACAACAGGTCATCAAAAGTAGAAACCATCCTTTGTATATCACTCATATTCAATCCCATACATGTTTACCAGGTTCATTGGAGCAAGAAAATGAAAAAGTAGACAAATTATTTATTGGTCATGTATTCAAAAGCCTCAAAATGTCATGGAAAACATCATGTTAATGGTTAGGGACTGAAGAAAAGATTCCCTATTACTTGGCAACAAGCCAGAGAAATAATAAGTGTCTTATATGTTCCTTGTATAATCAAATCCCATTACCTGCTGAAATTAGCCCTAGATGTACCAAAAGAAATGAAATTTGGCAGATGTGTTTCATTTTACAGAATTTGGAAAGATAAGGTACGTGCATCATATCATTGATACATATTCAGGTTTTCGATGGGCAACTGCCTCAAGTTCTGAAAGGGCTGACTGTATAATTACTCATTTATTAAAAATAATGACAATATGGGAATACCTACACAAATTAAGATTGACAATGCCCCTACATATATGTCCCTTAAGATGAAAAAATTCTTTATATATTATAAAACACATAACTGTTATACCTCACAACCCTACAGGGCATACAGTTGTGGAAAGAGCTAATTCTACCTTAAAAGAGATGCTTATGAAATGAGAGAAAGAAG
The DNA here is from genome assembly GCA_907169655.1 of Acomys percivali. NCBI lineage: Eukaryota > Metazoa > Chordata > Mammalia > Rodentia > Muridae > Acomys > Acomys percivali. The sequence goes on along the minus strand of OU015748.1, from coordinate 124,798,562 downwards.
GGTAAAGAGTCCCTGGGACCGAATAAAGAATGCTTTGCTGACTTTAAATTTTCTTAATGTTAATGATAAAGGGATGACAGCTGCTGAGAGACACTGGCTCATAGAAAAAAAACAGGAAATGGGACAACCAATAATCTACAAAGATTTGTCAAGTATAATATGGAAACCTACAATGGTTTTGAGATGGGGTTGTGGATATGTGTATGTTTCCACAGGGAATAAAGAAATGTGGTTACCAACAAAACGTATAAAGTTTAGATCTGAACATATAGCAAGTGAATCTTAAAAGCTACCACGTGACATTCTTTCATACAGCTTGGAGAGCTAATGCCCCCTTCTGGCATTAGTGTTGGTGTACATGCAGGCAGAGCCCTGTACATGCAATTTCCATACCTTCCTCTGGCACGGTGAGCAAGGTGCCTCAACTTTTGTTTCCTTGAAAAATTATATATGCACAAATATACCTATACTAATGATTTCAAAAGTTTGCTTATTGGGGCTGGAGAGATGGCTCAGTGGTTAAGAGCACTGACTGCTCTTCAGAGGTCCTGAGTTCAATTCCCAGCAACCACATGGTGGCTCACAACCATCTATCATGTGGTCTGGTGCCCTCTTCTGGACTGCAGGGGTACAAGCAGGCAGAGCACTGTATACATAATAAATAAATCTAAAAAAAAAAAAAAAGTTTGCTTATCTTCAGAACAAAAAACAAGACAATATAAAGACTGAACCTCTGCCCCTCACTCTACTGTTTCCTCAACAAATTATGTGTATATTAATAGTAAAAGGGCTAGCCAAAAGGATTGATCCCAAAAGACTGGACAAAAACAGATATAGCTAGCTTTTCCAGCGCTTGGCCAATATCTTTTCTAGGATACCCAAAAGATGTTTTCCCACTAAACAACAAAAAGTAATTTTGAGAACATGATGCCTCCATTCCCAGTATGTGGGGTGGGTGTTTTTGGTGGGATACCAATGTTCATTTTTGCCTAAGCGGGTTAGCTATAAGTTAATAAAAGTTTCATTTAGGGATTTCTTCTGTCCTTTCTCTCCTATCTAACATTAGGGAAAAGGGGGGAAGGTGGGGAGGATATAGGTTTATAGCACAAAGGTAAATCTACTAGGCTCAAATATCTTACACTGGTATTATAGACTGATGAAAATTTAAGACTTTTGATTGATAGAAATTTAAGACTATTCAACTTTTGCTTCATATTGATAAGAACTTAAATTGTATATTGTTATTCAACTTTTGCCTTATGTATTGTATGTTAGATGTTGATAAAACATTATATATTGTGTTAGTAAAAACAAGATCATTTTGTTCAACGTTTATTTAATGTATTATTCATATGCAAATCACTCAAAAAGGTAATGTCTTATGAAATCTATTAATAGCCTGTTCAAGAAGATAGGAGATAAAAGTTGGTATTTAGTTACCTATAAGTCTTACTAGATACTAATTTACTTGATCATAGAACAGGTTTGTTTAGTTTCTTGTTTATGTCTTTAAAGGAATAGATTGATGCTGGGTGTGGTGGCGCACACCTTTAATCCCAGCACTTGTGAGGCGGAGGCAGGCAGATCGCTGTGAGTTCAAGGCCAGCCTGGTCTACAAAGGGAGTACAGGACAGCCAAGGCTACACAGAGAGACCCTGTCTTGAACTTCCCCCTCAAAAAAGAAATAGATTGATAACTGTAAAAATAGATAGAGAGATGGTCTTCAAACTGTTCAGAGATCTAAAGAATATGGCATTTAATGATGGAGGGATTTTCTGACAGACAGACATCTGCTCCTGGCTGCACGTCCATATACATCACTGAAGATGAGCACATCAAGAGACGAGGGTGACAGAATGGTCACTGGACTGAGGAACCGCTCTTATCTCCACTGCTGATGACAGGCTGACTGTCCGCTGTGATCCAGAGTGATCCTGAGAAGCTGACTGTCCGAGTTTGCAGAGATTAGGTGGATCAGACCATCAGACTTCCTGCTTCACAGAGCAAGTTTTTAGATGTTTTGGGCCGATTAGGCTAAAGAATGATTGCCCCAACGATGGAGAGAGTCCAGTGACTGTCCAAGTGGTCAGCTCTCTCTGTCCTATCCAATATGAAAGTTGCCCCCCATACTTTCTTTACATTAGATAGAATTTCCTTCTTGGGTCTCTCATGAGACTGAAGACTACATAACCACAGTGTTACTATAAGCTTTAATTTAAGAATTAAAAACACATTTATAGCCAGGCGGTGGTGGCACAAGCCTTTAATCCCAGCACTCGGGAGGCAGAGGCAGGCGGATCGCTGTGAGTTCGAGGCCAGCCTGGTCTACAAAGTGAGTCTAGGACAGCCAAGGCTACACTGAGAGACCCTGTCTCGAAAAAACCAAAAAAAAAAAAAATAAAATAAATAAAAAATAACACATTTATAGATTGATAATTGCAATTTCTAATAAAGAGACTTGAAAAAACTTTAGTCAATTAAAAAGGGCTCTCTTTGATAGGATAGTGGAATACTTTCTCCAAGGTTAACAAATATAAAAGTTATATATTTATTTTTAAAGATTTATTTATTCTTATTTATTGCATATGAATGCTTTATCTGCAGAGGAGGGTATCAGATTACATTATAGATGGTTGTGAGCCACCATGTGGTTGCTGGGAATTGAACTCAGGACCTCTGGAAGAGCAGGCGGCGCTCTTAACCACTGAGCCATCTCTCCAGCCCAAAAGTTATATATATATTTAATACTTGATGATTCTGTATCTATGTATATTCGTGTATTTTGTTCTTTTTTTTATTTTTTTTTTTTTTTTTTTTTGGTTTTTCGAGACAGGGTTTCTCTGTGTAGCCTTGGCTGTCCTGGACCCGCTTTGTAGACCAGGCTGGCCTCGAACTCACAGTGATCCGCCTGCCTCTGCCTCCCGAGTGCTGGGATTAAAGGCGTGCGCCACCACCCCCGGCCTGTGTATATAGTTCTTAATTCTTTTTTTTTTTTTAAATAAAAGGGGGATGTGTGGAAGGACTGCAGGCTCTGTCCCAGGTGAAAGCAGTCTCGCCGGGCTTTGCCCCTTGGAAACACCATGGATACCCTCACTGAGTTTGACTTTGTGATAGACTGAGTGGAGCCATCCTAGGTCTGGAATTCAGGAAAGGGACCAGGGATTCTGGCAGGGCTACTGTGTTTCTAATAGAACATCAATGGGAGGAGGGATCTAGAAGGAAGACCAGCCACTGAACCCTAGAGAGAGACGCAGGCAGGGAAGAGAGGAGAAGGCTGCAGGCTCAGACCATGAGGGTGCGGATCAGTTCGGAGACAGGATCAGCGTGCAGGCCTGGAGACACTTGGGGATCTGTCCCTTGGAGCTGATACCCAGAGGTTTATTCATGTTTCCCTTTAACCTTTTTTCCCTCTTGTATAGGATAGTTGGGTTGTATAATAAAGTCCAATTGTTAAAAAACAGAGCCAACACTGTCTAGTAGGCCTCGGTGATACCTGAGATCCTATATATACATTTTTTTTCCTTATGTGGACAAATAAAATGTAATGATCCTCTTGGCAGTGGTGGCACACATCTTTAATCCCAGTATTCTAGGACAGCCAGGGCCACACAGAGAGATACTGTTTCAAAAAACAAAGGTGATGGGGGGAGGGAGAGAAAAGAAATGATCCTAGAATTAAGGTGACCATTGAAGTTAATCCCAGCATCCAGGAGCAAGAGGCAGGCGGATCTCTGAGATTGAGGGTAGCCTGGTCTACAGAGTTCAGTCCAGGACAGCCAGGGAAACACAGAAACTCTGTCTTAGAAAGACAAAACAAGGGGCTGGAGAGATGGCTCAGAGGTTAAGAGCACTGTCTGCTGTTCCAAAGGTCCTGAGTTCAATTCCCAGCAACCACATGGTGGCTCACAACCTTCTATAATGAGATCTGGTGCCATTTTCTGTCATGAAGGTGTACATGCAGGCAGAACACTGTACACATAATAAATATGTCTTACAAAAAATAAAACAAAAAACCCAATCAAAACCAGACTCGAATTGTGTAGGCTTTGATCTTTTACAAACATACTTTGGGGTTCTTTAATGCCTGTGCCCCTCTTCCAACCCACCTGCCCTAGAGAGAGCAAAGAGGTTAATGGGGGCAGGAGAACTGACCTTTGTAGACTCAGGCCCTTGGGTAGATTGTCAGGATTCCAGCAGACCCATGAAACAACAAACCAGAAATTCAGGAAAAGTGACTGCAACCACAGCAGCTGGAACCCAGAACCTTGAAGCATTCTCTGGAGGTTTCTCTCTAGGAGCGACGAACAGCCAAAGGATGTAAAGCAATGCGAAAGGCAAAAAGCCAAAAAGCCCAGCCTCTCGTTTTGGGTTCATATCTATCTCCTCTCAGAGCCTGGACAAGGATGTTAATCAACTGGCCAAGACCACGCCCCCACAAGAGGCAGGCCCTCTTCTAACGCACAGACACCACCTCTCACAAGTCCCCTTCACATCCCACACTTGGGATCAAAACAAAAACACGTTTACATCTACTACAGAATTGAGATTTAGGTCGGGCTTGGTGGCGCAAGCCTTTATTCCCAGCACTCTGGGAGGCAGAGGCAGGTGGATCGCTGTGAGTTCCAGGCCAGCCTGGTCTACAGAGAGAATTCCTGGACAGCCAGGGCTACACAGAGAAACCCTGTTTCAAAACAAACAAAAACAAACCAAACCAACCAACCAAAACAAAACAAAAATCAAAATTGAGATTTAAGTTGTCCATTGGAGGTAGTGAACTTTGTAAAGTTCAGAGAAAGATGAGATGAATGGGGCAGGAAGAGACACACAGTCACTACCGAACACCTAAAATATCCTAGTGTTAGGCCGACACGCAGCATAACAGTGTCTTACACTAACAGCGGCCCGCCCGACATGCTGATCATTAGTGATCTCCTTCAGTTATGATCTAAAACTCAGAAACAGTATTTAACCCACGCACACAGCCAGCAAGCAGCTGGGCTCTCTCTGTCAAGTGTGTGTTCTTCCCAAGTTTTCACAGACCTTTTATTTAGAGAAATAAAACTAGTGCTGGAGAAGTGGCTTGGAGGCCAAGGGCACTGGCTGCTCTTGACTAGGAGTCAGGTTGGATTCCCAGCACCCACATGACACGGCGGCTTCCAACAACCTGTAATTCCAGTTCAAGGAGGTCCTTTGCCACTTCTGACCTGTGAGGACACCAGATACGCACATTACACACACACACACATGCATATACACATACACACACATGCATTCGCACACGCACATCATGCATACACACATACACATATACACATACATACACACACCATATATTTAAGTCTGAGGTGTTTTAATATTTAACTGTGTGTGTGTGTGTGTGTGTGTGTGTGTATGTGTGTGCACCTGAGTGTATTGTATATTTACTCTGCATTAATGCAGGAGACTGAGGAGATCAGGAGTTGGGTCTCCTAGAACTGCAGATGGCTGTGAGCCACCACATGGATTCTGGGAAATAAACCTAGGTCCTCTACAACAGCACGGAGCCATAAATCCAGCCCCTAAAATGTTTCAATCACCCTAAAACATTGTCCTAAAACAGCAACATGTATTATCTGATAGTTATCTGTACATCAGAAATTTATTATTAAGAGTCATTTGCAGGGGGACTGGAGAGCTGGCTTAGCAGTTAAGAGCACTGGCCGCTTTTCCAGAAGATCTGGGTTTAATTCTCAGCACCCACATGGCACCTCAGAACTATCTGTAACTCCACTTTCAGAGAATCTGATATCCTCACACAGACATACGCACAGGCAAAACACCAGTGAACATGAAATAAAACATTAAAAAATTGCGGAAAAAATAAAATAAAAAATTGCAGAACTAGGCATGGTGGCACATACCTATTTATTTTTTTAAACTTTTTAAATAATTAATTTATTCATATTATATCTCAATGGTTATCCCATCCCTTGTATCCTCCCATTCCTCCCTCCCTCCCATTTCCCCTTCCCCCCTCCCCTATGACTGTGACTGAGGGGGACCTCCTCCCCCTGTATATGATCATAGGGTATCAGGTCTCTTCTTGGTAGCCTGCTATCCTTCCTCTGAATGCTACCAGGCCTCCCTGTCCAGGGGACATGGTCAAATATGGGGCACCAGAGTTCCTGTGAAAGTCAGTCCCCACTCTCCACTCAACTGTGGAGAATGTCCTGCCCATTGGCTAGATCTGGGTAGGAGTTTGAAGTTTACTGCACGTATTGTCCTTGGCTGGTGCCAGGACCCTGGGCCCAGATCTGCCCATCATAATGTTCTTCTTGTAGGTTTATTTATTTATTTATTTATTGATTGATTGATTCATTCATTCATTCATTCATTCAATTATTGGTGTCTTGAGATAGGATCTTTCTATATAGTCCTGGCTGTCCTGGAACGCACTATGTATACCAGGCTGACCTCAAAATCACAGAAATCTACCTGCTTCTGTGTCCTGGTATTAACAACACAGACCACCATGTTTAGTTGGCACATACTTTAATTCTTGCACTTGAAAGGCTAATCTCTCTTTATAGAGAGTTTGAGGCCAATCTGGTCTACATATCAAATTCCAGGACAGCCAAGGGTATGCACTGAGACCCTATTCCAAAACAAAAACAAAAACAAAGAAGAAAACAAAAATTAATTTGCTAAACTGAATGTGACCACCACATACATACCTGTAATCCCAGTGCTTGGTGATTTGAGGTACAAAGATCAGTTGAAGGCTAGCTTTGGCTACCAAACAAGTCAAGGTTAGCCTAGGCTACAAGAGACAACAAAACCATTCGCCCAATCCCTCTTTCCTAATTTTATAGTGTTTTTCACCCTGACTGCTGTTTAGCTTTCTAACCACATTTTTTTGCCTGCAGGCTTTATCTACTGAGTGCATGTAGTACGTGGCTGCCACACGTGTTTTCCTAAAGGAGATCTGAATGAACAGCTGTTGAGAAACATGTCAAATTTTGACATTGACAAAATTGTAGTTTGAATTCTTTCTTTTTTTTTGAGTCAGTGTTTCTCTGTGTAGCCTTAGCTGTCCTGGACTGGCTTTATAGACCAGGCTGGCCTCGAGCTCACAGTGATCTGCCTGCCTCTGCCTCCCAAGTACTGGGATTACAGGTGTGCACCACCACACCTGGCTAGATTTTTGGTTTCTTTAAAAACACAGAAATGCGTGGTGGTGGTGGCGCACGCCTTTAATCCCAGCACTCGGGAGGCAGAGGCAGGAGGATTGCTGTGAGTTCGAGGCCAGCCTGGTCTGCAAAGTGAGTCCAGCATAGCCAAGGCTACACAGAGAGACCCTGTCTCAAAAAAACAAAACAAAATAACAACAACAACAAAACCGTTCTGTGAGTATGTTTTGCTTTAATCCCGGGTGTGGGATATGGGACTGCTTCAGACTGACTGCAGCAGCTGACTAGGATTTGTCTGGCAGATTTTGCCAGCGAAGATAGTTAATGTTTCTAACTCTGGGGACTCTTGAGACAGGTATAAATGCTAGATCCCTGAGGGGACCTGGAGCGGCTGCCGCTGCCGCTGCCCTTGCTGCTGCTGGCGCTGGTGGTTGTTTGCTGGTTGCTGGTTGGAGGTATCCTGATGAGGAACTCTTGGTCCCCCAATCAGCAGGAAACAGTCTAATGATATTGACATCTCCTTTCCCCCCGTTGATGGCCCCTTTCCCCCTCTAACCTCCTTTCTCTCCTCCTACTGTTGGGGGTGGGGACTGGAAGGGACAGGGCTGGCGTAGGGAGATAGAGAAAAAAAATCCAACAAAATAGCCAAAAGATCCAGCTACAAGCGGGGCCCAGGCATAGGGCTAGGCAGGATGGGAAATGTGACTGCAAATGCTGTAGAGGAAATGGCAGGGGTCAAAGGGATGGCTGTGTTGTTTCAAGACGTCACCAAAAGGTTTACTGCGGCTGGTGTCCTTAGATTCTGGACACACCCCTCCTGCTTTGTTCCCGGAGGGAATTCTTCTTCTTCTTCCTCTTCTTCCTCTTCTTCTTCTTCCTCCTCCTCCTCCTCCTCCTCCTCCTCCTCTTCCTCTTCTTCTTACTATATTTGGTCTCAAAAAAGGTTGGGAGAATGTCTAAGCAGTTTGAAAACTTGCAGGTAGAAATGAAGTAACGTGAGAAACAAAACAGACAAACAAATAAAATGGATGAAGTGGGAAAGCCGAAAGGGTCACTCTATTCTCTCACTTTGAAAGGGTTGCAGAGTTGGCTGTGCAACTGGAAACATCTCAGGTAGAGGTGGAAGTGGATGGGGAGTGGGTGGCACCAGAAGGCAGAGAACAAAAGGGCTCAGACCCAGCGGCTGAACAAGGGGGCAGGAGGTCCCCACAGTGTGGAAGAGGGAAGCAAGCCTGCCTAGAAGGCAGGGGGAGGGGGAGGGGGAGGGGGAGGGGAGGGCCCGCCCAGCACTGCACACTTTTGCTTTCCCGCCCAGCACTGCACACTTTTGCTTTCCAATCCCCGCAGCCCCTGAGCAAAGTGTGCAGGGAGCCCGCTGTGTGTCAGGGGCAGGGCCGGGGGGCGGGGGGAGGCAAGGAGGCTATGCAGAGAAGGACAGGGCCAAAGAAAAACAGCCCCTCCTGAAAGAAAGGATTACTTTTGATCCAACTGTGTCACCAGAGGCGGGTGGCCTGGGATTATAAAGTCCCCATCAGTCTTCCCAGCAACTGTGCAGCACGTGGCTACTAATGGTGCAGTTAACGATTAGGACAAGACAGCGTGGAGTCCTACGGTCTGAGGCAGTTAAAGAGGCTGTCATTTCCTACGGAACACACTCACCTTATGTAAAACAAACACTAAGTAACGGGTGTACCCGAAATAGAATTATTCCCCAAGAAGGACGGGCATGAATACAGCTGTGCTCTAAGCCGGTCATCAGTTACAGTGATTAACATGGCGGAGGGAGGAAGAGGTGAAAACTGAACAGTGAAACAGAGCAAGGGGAAATGAATATTGTCAAAGATCAGTTGCTTGGTGACGGGAGGTACTCTGACTTACAAGAACAGACTTGATCTGATGATGCTGATGATACCACCACCTGGCAGTAATTGACTTAAAAGATTGCTTTTTCACCATCCCCTTACGTGAACAGGAAAAGGAAAGGGTTGCTTTCACAGTACTGGTGGACCAGTAAAAAGATGTCATCGGAAAGTTCTTCCACAGGGAATGTTAAATAGTCCAACTTTATGCCAATAGTTTGTACAACAACCACTAGAAATAATTTGTAGGCAATCTTCGTCCATTATTTATCATTACACGGATGATATATTTTGTTGGCTGATTCTGATGCAGATGCTTTAGATGGTTAAGGAAACACAAGGAATTCTGCCATGCTGAGGGTTACAGATTGCTCCTGAAAAAATACAGAGAGGATATTCTCTTAACCACTTGGGTTATAAAACAAGTCCAACAACAACAACAACAAAAGTTCAACCACTAAAGATACAGATTCATAGAGATCAGTTGCAAACTCTTAATGGTTTTCAAAAAATAATGGGAGATATTAATTGGCTATGATCCACCATTGGGATTAACTACTCAGCAGTTAAGTAATTTTTTTCAGATGTTACAAGGAGATTTGGACTTAAACAGTCCAAAATAGTTAGCAGTTGAAGCGGAGACAGAGAGTTAACTTTGGTTGGACAGAGACTGCAAGGTGCATATGTGGATCAAATGCGTCCTAAGCGTGTCCAGTTCTGAAGCACCTAACTTCTATACAGATGTAAATGAGTTTGGAATGGCAGGCTGTAGGTCAGACAAAATAAGCAAAGTAAATCAAAGCCCATATACTTCTGATACTTATGTGAAGATGTCTCTGTATATTGGATTGTTGACTGCTAAACTGGCAGAGAGCTAAGTGCTAGCCTACTAGTTAGATCTTGGTATTGTTGCTTCTGTGGCCCATCACTGGCCTTGTAGTTTGTAAACATTCATCCTTCCTCACTTGCCTATTGGATATAATAAAGGGCTGACAGCTGGCCGGGTATGGTGGCACACACCTTTAATCCCAGCACTTGGGAGGCAGAGGCAGGTAGATCTCTGTGAGTTCGAGACCAGCCTGGTCTACAAAGCAAAAGAGCTGACAGCCGATATCTGAGCAGGAAGTGGAGGGCGGAACTTCCGGGAGAGGGAGGGTCTCTGAGAGAAGAAAGCGAAATTGGGAGATTCACCATCAGGACACAGGGGTGAAAGGATGTATGTGAGCAGGAGTAGAGAGGTGACCATGACCATGTGACACGATGCAGTGCCAACCATGTGGCACGGTGTAGTGCCGACCATGTGGCACGGTGTAGTGCCAGGATTAGTCAGGTGAAGACAGAAATCTGGCTGGGAATCTGCCCAGCTAAAAATGCCCAAGCTTTAAAATATTAAAAAGCCTTTGTGTCATTGTTCATATCGCTGGCAGGTCTGAATGGCGTGCTATACACTTCAGTTCACAAATAAGAGATGTATGCAATCCTTAGGGTATATTAGATTTCCCTGAATCTCAGTATAGTTACTGACTCTCAATATGCAGAAAGAATTGCTTTGCATTTAGAATCTGCTGAATTTATTCCTGATGATCCAGAATTAGTCTCATTATTTGTGCAACTACAACAGACAAGCAGAAATGCAGAAATATCCATTGTATTATCACCCATATTTGGTTTTGTACACAAGGAAATGAAGACATGGACCACCATTAGTAGGAAATATATTAGAAGCCTTAAAATTTCATTAAAACACCATGTTAACAGTAAAAGCTTAAGGAACAAAGTTCTATCATTGTTGGGGTTCAAGAATAGCCCCACACTGACCACTTGAGCACCAGACTCATATTGATGGAAGTTTCTTGAACGCTTAGCAAAGTCTGGCTGGTGAGGGACACAGTCTGGATCCAGGAACCAAGACTGTGACCCTGAACCGTTCTCACAGTGAGTTTTCAAAGGAAAAATACCATAGCCAAGCAAGAAGAATCAATTCTATTCTAGGTACATTGTGCCTAAGCAAGCAAGAAGAATCGATTGTATTCTGGATGCACTGTGCCTAGGTAGCTAGACAAAGCATCATAAGCTTGCTGCCTGGGATTTAGGGTAGGGGGAACTTTGGGGACTTTCCAATTCTCCATCATTCTGGGAGAAAGGAACATAGCAGGGTATTATGATTTTGCTTAAGTAGAACATACATTTATCATCAATTTAAGCAGAATATTCAACAAGTATTGAATTGTAAGTAAAAGGCTGTTCTTACTTCAGGCAGGAAGAGCCTGAGAACTTGAACTTAATTTCACCTTATGATCAAAATGGAGACTGAGGACAGAACGGCTTCAGTTACATCAACGATGAAAGCAGAGCCGGGCGGTGGTGGCGCACGCCTTTAATCCCAGCACTCGGGAGGCAGAGGCAGGCGGATCGCTGTGAGTTCGAGGCCAGCCTGGTCTACAAAGCGGGTCCAGGACAGCCAAGGCTACACAGAGAGACCCTGTCAACAGCAGGCGTCAGCAGAGGAGCTGCAGCTATGCTGAAAACTAAAGTCTCAACAGAGGGGCTATACTTATGTAAACAGCTAAAGCAAGCCGCAACACTCACTTGGCAACAAGCCAAGGAAATTATAAGAAACTGTTCTACTTGTTCTCTGTATAACCAAACTCCGTCACCTGCCAGAAGTAACCCTGAGATACCAAGAGAAACGAAACCTGGCAGATGGATGCGTTTCATTTTGCAGTATTTGGAAAACTGAAGTTTGCACACCGTACTACTGATATTCAGAGTTTCAATGGGCTGTAGTGAAAGTTTTGGTTTCTTAAAAAAAACCCGGTTCTGTTTTTTGTTTAATCCCAAATGCGGGATATGGGACTGCTTTTAGTTTGTCCACAGCTGACAATAGTTTGTGAAGCTCGGGGAGGGGTGTGGTCCTTGCCATTGGCAGATAGTTTAATCCTGAAGACTCTGAGCAGGTATAAATATCTGAGCCCAGAGAGAGGAAGAGTACGCTTTGATCAGATGGTTGGAAAACGCTCCAAGGGAGAGGAGACGCTGCAGGGGTGGGGGTGGGGGGAGGGAGAAGGCTGCTGCTGGATGTCCTGACGACTGAGATTGGAATTGCCCCAAAGAACCTGATGACCTAACCAACAGGATCTAAGTCTAAAGAGATCTACGCCCCCCATCCCTTAAAGGTCTTTCTCTCCTACCTAAGGTAGGGATTGTAAGGAGGTAGAGGCATAGGAAACCAAAATAAAATAGAGTTAAAAATGTAGTGTCAACAACGGGCAACTGGTTTGAGTTCTGGATAGGGTGATTCTGTAATTACACATTTATTGGAAGCTGGGCAGTGGCGGCACACGCCTTTAATCCCAGCACTTGTGAGGCAAAGTCAGGCGGATCTCTGTGAGCTCAAGGCCAGCCTGGTCTATGAAGTGAGTCAAGGCTACACAGAGAAACCCATCTTGAAACAGAACAAAACAAAACAGAAACAAAACCCTCACATTTATTGGAAGTAATGCGTATTATGAGGATACCTGCACGGATTAAGACTGACAATGCCCCTGCATATGTCTCCAGCAAGATGAAGCAATTCTTTGCCTATTATAATATAAAGCATATTACAGATATACCATACAGTCCTACAGGACAAGCAGTTGTAGAAAGATTTAATCTCACTTTAAAAGAAATACTTATAACACAAAATGGAAGAGTAAAGACCTCCAGGGATAGGGCTAAATAATGCTTTGTTAACTCTAAACTCTCTGAATGTTAACGAGAAAGGAAGAACAGCATCTGAGAGACACTGGGTTATAGGAAAAGCTGTGCAATTAGGTCAACCTACTTACTATTAGGATGCATTAACATCAGAATAGAAGTCTGCAATAATCTTGTGTTGGGGACACAGGGTTTTTTTTTTAATGTTTTCACAGAAAATGAAAGTCTGTGGACCCCATCAAAACTTAGAAAGATTAGAACTGAGCAGGAGAGCTCTCCTGAAAACCTTGACCACTGATCCGAAAGCATTTAGTACATTGCAAATGTCTCCGTTTATAATTTCTCACTAATACAGTACGGTTAATGGCTTAAACGCAAAGGGGAAAATGTAACGGGGGAATTTTTGGTTTCTTTAAAAACACAGAAATGTTATATGAATATGTTTTTGTTTTCATCCCAGGTGTGGGATATGGGGCTGATTCAGGTTGACCGCAGCAGCTGGCGATGATTTGCCTTAGGCTCTGCCAGGGACATGATTTTGCCAGCTGAAGGTAATTTATGTTTGGGATTCAGGGGGCTTGATGGGTACAAATGCTAGATCCCTGAGAAGACCTGGAGTGGCTGCCGCCGCCGCTGCCACCATCGCCGCCATCGCTGCCGCCGCTGCCGCTGCCACCGCCGCCACTGCTGCTGCTGCTGGTTTGTCGTTTTTTGCTGGATTGCTGGTTGGTTGGAGCTATCCTGACAACGAAGAGCAAATTCAACACCCCAATCAGCAGGAAGTAGTTTAAATTAAAGTCCCCTTTCCCATTTAACCTTCTTTCTATCATACCAAGTGTTGGGGGGGGGTCTTGGAAGGGATAGGGGTGCTGCAGGGAGGTAGGATAAAGAATCAAATAAAATAGCCAAAAGCCCAGCTACACAAAGTAGACTTTTTTTTTTTTTGAGACAGGGTTTCTCTGTGTAGCCTTGACTGTCCTGGACTCACTGTGTAGACCAGGCTGGCCTCGAACTCACAGTGATCCGCCTGCCTCTGCCTCCGGAGTGCTGGGATTAAAGGCGTGCGCCACCACGCCTGCGTAGACTTTTTTTTTTTTTTTTTTTTT
>OU015748.1:124758072-124770426 GCA_907169655.1 Acomys percivali | reverse complement strand
ACAGCTGTAAACTCAACTGCATGGACCAGTGCTCTACAGCTGTAAACCCAACTGCATAGACCAGTGCTCTACGGCTGTAAACCCACCTGCATAGACCAGTGCTCCACGGCTGTAAACCCAACTGCGTGGACCAGTGCTCCACGGCTGTAAACCCAACTGCGTGGACCAGTGTTCTACGGCTGTAAACCCAGCTGCATAGACCAGTGTTCTACAGCTGTAAACTCAACTGCATAGACCAGTGCTGTGCAGCTGTAAACTCAACTGCATAGACCAGTGCTGTGCAACTGTAAACCTAACCGCATAGACCAATGCTGTGCAGCTGTAAACCCAATGCTTGAAGATGGGGGCAGGAGGATCAGAAATTCAAGGCCTTGAGAGACCCCGTCGAAAGCTGGACCTGGTGGTGCATGCTTTTAATCCTGGTGCTCAGGAGGCCAACGCAGGTGGATCTGTGGAAGTTTGAGGCTAGCCTGGTCTACAAAGTGAGGACTATAAGAGAAATTGTCTCAAAAAACCAGAGAGAGAGAGAGAGAGAGAGAGAGAGAGAGAGAGAGAGAGAGAGAAACAGAGAAACAGACAGACAGACAGACAGACAGACAGATTGACCGACCCTGTTCAGAGACACTTTGTCGTAGTTGTCTACCAAACCAGCCTGATGTGGCCTCATCCTCCTGATAGCGCCCAGAGCACTTTTCCTTTTGCCCAAACTGTTTTCCTCCAGATTAGCATATCCCTTCTTCTAAAACGTTGCTTTAATCTACTCAGCCCACTTCATTTGTCTGTGCACACCTCTGTGCTCTCCTCTGAGTCTCCTTGAGACCGTCCTTCGTGTCGCCCACCACCACCTTAGGGTGTTAGCTCACCCATGGGCCTCACAGCATGGTCAAGAACTGCTCTCCAGGTGAAGGAACAGTGAAAGTTGAGTTCCCGAAATGTGTCCCATGTGTAGCTCCTTCATCTGCACCGATGACGCTCGGTGTGGGGGGTCCCCTCGAAAGCTAGGAAGCCCTACCAGGGAGATGTGCGGTGTTCTAGGTGTGGCTGCAGCAGGACAGGCAACGCCACAGCTGATGAGTAAGCGTCTGCCTGGGGCATGCCGGTGAGAGCGTGCGACACTGCAACTGTGTAACAGCTCCCTGACCTGTGCTGTCTAAGTCCCCTACTTTGCCTCTTCCCCTGTCGTCACTCTTGGGGCCGTTGTCAGCTCCAAGGCATCTCCAGGCACAGCAGGCACGTAAGATCCTAGGCTCTCAGCTTAAACCTGGATCTAGGCTACACGTCCACCATCCCTTAAAGACACCCTGGAACCCAGATGATACTCAGAAGCCAGAATTGTCTTGACTTTAGGAAGGAAATGAGGCGTAGATGACATTTAATAAGGAAAAACCACTGTATTGAGTTTCAGGGTGACACGCAGAATCACAGAATTAGGCACATTTAATATTTCTGTGATTAGACATGAATTTTATAATACACAGGATGCAAAAACAAACAAACAAACAAACAAACAAAACTATAGTCACAGCATGACTTTTACATGTGAGTTACCAGGAGCTTTCCGGAACTTGGAATGCTTGTGTGTGAGAGACTGGATAAAGGCTGGTGAGAGGCTCTGTAGAGTTAGTGCTTTTTGCTCTGGCAGGAGACCAGAGCCTGGCTCCTAGCACCCACATCCAGGCAAGTTATGACTGCTATAATTCCATTCAGGGGGCCCCAGTGCCTTCTCATGGTCCCTGTGGTGCAACCCCACCCCCATCGCGTTGCGCTGGCGGAGGAACCCTGAGCCTCCTGTGTGCCAGGCAAACACACCCTGAGCTATGTCCCTGAGTTTACTGTGATGTTTGAGCATGGTTTGGAATTTCCTAGGAGGGGCTTGGATGGCTGGGGAGCTCACTGGGGTGGAGTGATAAATGCAGAAATAGAGGCAGAGGCAGGTAGAGCTGGCTCAAAAAAAAAAAAAAAAATCAGGAAGGTTTCATTTTGATCAGAGTCAGACTGATGAACCAAAAAAAAAAAAAAAAAAAAAAGGGCTTTAAAGCCCTCAAGGGTGCCCTGTGACTGGGCCTGCGCTGAAGATAGCACCTCACACCTCATGGGAAGCAGGGGTTTGAGAGCTCACCTGGGTAGAGCCACGTTCTTCAGGGAGATGCTGTGCCTTGTCGAGGTCCAGGCCTGGGCATCTGGACAGCTAGCCATCCCTGATAACGGATACGGGGACAAGACCCTTTTGTTAGTGCTCTTGGCTCAGCCTGGCCCCACTGCAGGTTGGCTGTTCCTGCCAGCTCAAGGTTATCTCCCTGGTGATGTACTTGCTGCCTGGGGCTTGGCACTTGACTGCCCACGATCTCTTGCCACTGCTGCAGCCAAGAGCAAGGATTTGGTTTCTGGGACCCTAGACGAGCCGCACATTTAAGCCAAAGAACCTGTATTTATCGAGAACCTACGATGTGCCAGACAAGCGGTTGCATATCGAGAATTTTGTTCCTTTTCTTCTCATCTGGAATGTACGCCTCCGTCCTGCACACGTCCCTTGGGTCCTACCCATTCTACATCAAGCCAGGATCGCCACCTTCCCCTGACCACCTGCCCGCAGCAGCAGTCTCAGCTGATGGGCTGTCTCTTGGCTGTGAGTTAAGCCTGTAGCCTTTGTTTTGAGGGAGGAAAGGGTTGGCCTTGGGGCTAAGCCGTCCCTCTTCTGGGCACCTGCTTTTCCTTCCTTGAACACATAGAGAATGTGGGAGTGACTTGGGGGGGGGGCAAAGAGGAGACGTTAAGTGGTCCTGGGAGGGGCCCTATAAATATTTGTACTGAGCCAAGAAAAGGCTGCAAAACTTATAGTTGTAATAGCAACTTGCCCTTTACAAGGGTTGTTTGGATGACTGAGGAACACCAAGTGACAGCCAGGCTAGAAAACCACTCTGTCTTCCGAGTGCTTGGGTTATAGGCACGATGCCCAGCGAACCTCTGTAGACCTTAACACTCATTCAGGGGCTTTCATAATATATGGGTCTTTCCTCTGGTTACAATGACAGAGGCTGAGACCTGCTATCAGGCTTTGGGGTGTCTGCAAGCTGGGGTAGACAGAAGGAGGGTGTGACCACTTGAGGAAATTCAACCATTCTCCCGCTAGGTGCTGCTTGCTGGGTCAAAGAGGAACTACAAAGGAAAGGGGAAACTGCACACCTGTAGCACGTTTGCAATCTTTCAACTCAGAAGGCAGAGCCAGCGTGCTCTATATAGGGAGACTCCATCTCAGAAAACAAAGGGCGAGCCTGGCTGAGTGGTGTGCACGCACACCTTCCATCCCAGCACTCCAGAGGCAGGGGCAGGCGGATCTCTGAGTTAGAGACCAGCCTGGTCTATAGAGTGAGTTCTAGGACACATAGGGCAACACGGAGAAACCCTGTATCAAAAACAAAACAAACAAAGCAACAACAACAACAACAAAACCCACCAACAATAACAAAAAGAAACAAACAAACAAAACCATAACTAAAGCTAAAACGAAGGGCTGCAGAGATGGCTCAGTGGTTAAGACCACTGGCTGTTCTTTCAGAGGACCTGGGTTTGATTCCTCCCACCCAGGTGGCAGCTCTTAACTGTCTGCTGCCACAGTCCCAGGTGATCCATTGTCCTCGTCTGCCTCGAAGGGGTACTTCATGCACACGGTGCAAAGCATACACGCAGGCAAAACACCCCCGTGCAAAAAATAAGATAAAACAAAGGTAGAAGAAATGACTCCAATGGTAAAGGCACCCGCTGCCAGGCTTGACAACCTGAGCTCAGTTCCTGGAACCTGCATGACGGGAAAAAAAAAAAAAAAAACAAGGCGGGCGTGGTGGCGCACACCTTTGATCCCAGCACTCGGGAGGCAGAGGCAGGCAGATCTCTTGTGCGTTTGAGGCCAGCCTGGTCTACAGAGCAAATTCCACACAAGCCAAGGCTACACAGAGAAACCCTGTCTCAAAAAAGAAAGACAGAAGGACAGAAAGGCAGACAGACAGAAAGAAGGAAGGAAAGAAAGAAAGAAAGGCTGAGAGTGGCGGCGCAGGACTTTAAGGCCAGACTGGTTTACAAAGTGAGTCCAGGGCAGCCAGGAGTACAAGAGAAACCCTGTCTGAAACAAAACAAACAAACAAACAAACAAACAAAAACAAAACAAAGAGAGAGAGAGAAGAAGTAATGAAAGAAGGAAATGAATGAATAAAGGAAGAAGAAGAAAAAAGAAAGAAACAAAGAGAAAAATAAGCGATCCCTGCAAGCTGTGCCTGGCTTTATCCTGGGCTGTCCTGTACCTTGTGACATAGATCAGCTTGAGCTCCAGTTGAGAGATTGGGTTGCCTTTGTCCCCTTAGTGCTGGGATTAAAGGCATTCACTGCCACAGCCAGCTTAGGGAAAAAAAAAAAAAAGTAGTAAAACAGTTTTCCTTCCAAACTTAAAACACAAACAAGAACCCGGATTTAGAAAGATACCCATTGGCGCTGAAATCTTGTTTATTTTCTTTTTTTTGTTTGTTTGTTTGTTTTGGGCATGTGGCACAGGTCTTACTATATAGCCTTGGCTGGCCTGGAACTTGCTCTATGCTGTATGTACCCGGCTGACCTCTGCCTCCTGCGTGCTGGCCTTGCAGGCCGTCCCCACCATGCCTGAGTGAGGTGCACATCTTAGACAAAGCGTCTGCTTTTGTTCTGCCTCTTTTCCGCTGACCTCCCCGCTCATGTCTTAGGAGGTGATTTGCTTCATTATTCAATATATTCATCCACGTAGGCGAAGTTGGCAGAGGATCGTCAAGTCCAGAAATTCCACTTGCAGACATTAAAGCACTGGTAGCTTGACGCTGGCCACGGTGGGAATACTCTCGTCACGGAACCTGGCACACACTGGAGGGCAGGGCTGCCTCTCACAGATATTTTTTCTTCTTTTTATTTCAAAATGAAATCATATAGAGGAAGGTGTGTAAGGAGATGCTTGCTTGTAATCCTAGCGACGGAGGAGCACCCAGGCCGGGGAAACCATCCTAAGTTCAAGGCTAGCCGGATCTACACAGAGAGACAGTCCTCCAAACGTCAAAACAAACAAACAAACAAACAAACAGAAAACCCAAACCACTCAAAACTAAACGAGTCAAAACCTACTGTTTATTGGTGACTTAACACAGTTTGGAACAATGCTAAGTCTAGGATATGATACCGAGCAAGCCCATCTCTGCTCACAGGTGCTCACAGCCTGAGCCGCCCTGAACGTAGGTGACCATTCGTGCCTCGCAACTGGTGTGCATTTTATTTATTTTTATTTTTATTTTTAAAGAAGATTTATTTATTTATACAGTATTCTGCCTGCATGTGCCACAAGGAGGCACTAGATATCATTACAGATGGCCGTGAGCCACCATGTGGTTGCTGGGAATTGAACTCAGGACCTTTGGAAAAGCAGATACAGTGCTCTTAACCTCTGAGCCATCTCTCCAGTGCCTCCCCCCCTCCTTTCTTTTGTTTTTTGTTTTTTGTTTTTTTTGAGACAGGGTCTCTCTGTGTAGCCTTGGCTGTCCTGGACTCACTTTGGAGACCAGGCTGGCCTTGAACTCACAGCGATCCGCCTGCTTTTGCCCCCCAAGCCTCCTCAAGCGCTGGGATTACAGGCGCACGCTGCTGTGTCCAGTAGAGGCTAGAGGTCAATCTCAAGTTTTGTTCCCTAGGAGCCCCACTCCCCTTTTTTGAGACAGGGTTTCTCTGTGTAGCCCTGGCTGTCCTGGAACTCTCCCTGTATAGACCAGGTTGGCCTCGAACTCAGAGATCCACCTGCCTCTGCCTCCCGAGTGCTGGGATTAAAGGCGTGTGCCACTGCCACTGTCTGGTTTACCCCTCCAGTTTTTAAAGATTTGTTTTATTTGGTATGTTTGGGTATTTTGCCTGCTTGTATGTCTGCATACCAGATGGAGGTCAGATCCCTGGAGCTGGAGTTATGGAAGGTTGTGAGTTACCATGTGAGTGCTGGGCCTGAAACCCTGGCCCTCTGCAGGAGCAAGGAGTGCTTTACCCACTGGGCCATCCTTCTAGCCCCATCCATTTGTGGTTTTCGGTTTTTTTGGGGGGTTAGGGGATTGGGTTTGTTTGTTTGTTGTTTTTTGAGACAGAGTCCAGAGGTGGCCCTAGAGACTTTCTTGTCTCTGTCCACCGTGCTGGGATTGCGAGTGGGTGCCTACCATGGCTTTTCACATGGGTTCTGGGATCAGAGCGTCACCACCTGAGCTTTCTCCCAGGCTCTGGAGAATGTATTCTGGCAGGTCCCCCTTTGCCTGCTTAAGTCATCCTGCTGGCCCAGAAAAACATATTTATATAGCCAACTTCTCTGGTATGTTCATCACTTTGAAAGAATTCTGCTAAAAATAAAATAAAATAAAATAAAGGGGGGAAAACCCCCAAACATTGTTTTACGTCATATAAGTGACGCTGGATAGGGGTACATTTCCTGGGTGGGGCAGAATAGTGTGGGTCTCTGGGAAAGAAGTGGAGGTGGAGGGCTGGTGAGTTGGCTCAGTGGTTAAGAGAACAGGCTGCTCTTCCAAAGGTCCCGGGTTCAATTCCCAGCACCCACATCGCAGCTCACAACTGTCTGTAACTCCATGATCTGACACCCCACATCAGTGCACATAAATTAAAAAATAAATAAATAAAAATATTAAAAAAAAAAAAAAAAAAAGAAGTGGAGGTGGAAGGGGGAACTCCGGCTGTACCATGGGGGCTGTACAGTGACTCTATACATCTCTGCCTTCCTCCTCTTACACACCTGAGCTCCCCAGCCCTTTAGTGTGGTCTTGAGTGCAGATCATTACCCCCAGCAGGGAAGAGAGAGAGCAGGTCTCAGCTACAGACGTGTGTGGGAAGGGGCCTAGGAGACCTCCAGATGGTCACAGAGTGGGCCGTGGCGGGAAGGCTGTCAACCCTGGGAGGCCCTGACCCTGGTGTCTGCTGGCCCGGCAGCCCCGTGTGAATCAGGCCTAGAACATTGGATGAACTCGGCTCTCGTCGTTTGTCCTAAGGCCCCTCCTCCTGCAGCACCAGCTCCCTCAGCGCCCCTGACCGGGCCTTCAGGAGGAACCGTCCCCCTGAGACCTGCAATTCTAGTCCCTCTGCTCCTGGCTGCTCTCTGCCTCACTCAGGCCTGCAAAGAACTTGTCCCCACACAGGTGGGGTCCAGGCCAGGAGTGGAGCTAAATCCTTCGACGTGCCTGAAATCATTCAAAAAAAGGAACTGTGCTTGAGAGAACTGTGTTTTGGCTCTAGTATGAGCCTGGGTGGACTTCCACCGGGCAGGAGCCTTATATAGTATCTGTAGCGTCCTACAGGACCTGCACTGAGGTGGATTCCATGCTGAGGACCGATATCAGGCAGGCCACAAAGGGGATATATTCTTGGAGAGGCCAAGCTTGAACCATTCATGCCTTAATTTGGGACATATTATCCACAACTTTACCACACGCCAGATACCGCGCTAGATGGAACCACATCTGAGGGCCATTGCAAACCAAACCCTCGGGATTGCGGAGTGTGGGGAACTGTACAGATAGATCTGCACGGCCGGTTTCAACACACCTTGTGGCAGGTGGCCCTCACAAACGCCCGGTAAAACAGCTGCGGTAGGCAGCCCGGGTCTTCTCCCGAGCAGAAGAGAAACATCTTTAGCCCCTTTGCCTCTGCTGGGGTTAGACACAGCGCAGAGCGAGCGTGCTAGGAAAGCGCTGTACCACGGAGCTGTGTCCCCAGCCTTACTTCACTCATGAAGACGCAGTTCCTGCCCGACAGAGGCTGACTCAAGGTAGCAGAAGCTGAGCGAGGCCTGGAACTAGGATTCGGAGTACAGCGACCCAAGCTCTGTCATTCTGGGGCCTTCCCTGTCCTTCCTTCCCTGAGGGACCGTCTGGGTTTGCCCTGCGCTCTGTGCACCACTGGTTGTTGGTGACCAGTGGACTCGCGAAAGACTTCCCCAGGTGGAGGGAAGAGGCAGACGCTGAATTTGAAAAATGGATGTTGAATTTAGGGAGTACGACAGACTTTTGATACAAAATACTTTGGGCCATATATATTTTAAAAATACACATTCGCATATATGTGAATGCATTTAATCCTCTGCACAGACCCAAGAGGAACGAACTCTCCCTAGTGCTATTTTAGGACAACAGAGGTGTGGGTGGCTGAGCCTAAGAGCGCTAGCCCCGCACATCTGGTTCCCGATGACCCCTCTGTTCTCCTATTTCCCTCAGAGAACGCCTGGCCGCCCCCCCAGCTGTCTCAGCAACCCCTGCACCGGGCGGGACCGGGTGGAGGACCCAGGAGGACCTGGAAGAGAAAGCGGCCTGTGTCCAGGTGGGAGCCTTCCCGAGAGCCACTGCCAAGATTACAGCAGGAGTGGAGCGGGCGCCGAGCCCGAGCTGAGCTTGATTCCACTGGAGCGAGGCGCCCGCTGAGGGCGCAGCCCGGGCTCTGCGCCACCCGCGTCCCGACCCCCTGCCCGAGCAAACGGCTTGGGAAGCGGCGTCCCTGCCCGCGGCCTCCTTTTTCCTCGCCGCGCCCCAGGTCCTTAGCAACCCAGTGTCAGCAGGTGGTGCCCGCTCGCTCGGACTCCCCAACCCCCCCACCCCGCCCCGGGGTTCCCGGTGCCGTCTCCAGGGAACAGGAACGTCCTTGCACTCCAACGACCCCACCTCAGTCTCTCAAGAAAACATTGTGGGAGCTCTTTTCCATCATAATTCCCAAAAGGAAGAGTAAAATGTTTGAAGTGTGTACTCATGTAAGGGTTATTTAAAAATAAAAACATTGATCCTGTGGCACACGACTGGAAAATCCCACCTCCGACCCCCAGCATGTGGAACCAGGACATGCTCTGTGTCCTCCTTGGCTGCACAGTCAGTTCAAGGCTAGCCCACGCAACAAGATGTCCTGCCTCAAAA
The DNA here is from genome assembly GCA_907169655.1 of Acomys percivali. Taxonomy (NCBI): domain Eukaryota; kingdom Metazoa; phylum Chordata; class Mammalia; order Rodentia; family Muridae; genus Acomys; species Acomys percivali. Next base: position 124,761,478 of record OU015748.1, on the reverse strand, counting down.
ACAAATTCTCTTTTAGTTTGGAAAGGTACAGTGAGTTCGAGCCTCAGAAGCTGGGGGTATGGGATGAGTACAAAATATTCTTTCTTTTGTTTGTTCCGTTTTGTTTTTCAGGACAGAGTTTCTCTATGTAACAGCCCTGCCCTGGATGTCCTGGACTTACTTCGTAGACCAGGCTGGCCCGGAACTCACAGCGATCCGCCTGCTTCTGCCTCCTGAGTGCTCTCAGTAAAGGCCATGCGCCAACATGCCTGGCTCATTTTCATTTTTAAAATTTTACTTTTTTATTAAAAATTTAAAATTACAGCCAGGCAGAGGTGGCGCATGCCTTTAATCCCAGCACTGGGGAGGCAGAGGCAAGTGGATCGCTGTGAGTTTGAGGCGGCCAGCTGGATCTACAAAGTGAGTCCAGGACAGCCAAGGCGGCTACAGAGAGACCTTTTCTCGAAAAACCAAAAAAAAAAAAAAAAAAAAAAAACCCAAAAAAATAAATAAATAAATTAAAAAAAATATATATATATATATTAGTGACAACTTGAAGCAATTTGGAGCCCTTCCACTACGTAAACCCCTGAATGGAACTTAGGTTATCAGTCTTAGAAGCAATCACCTTTATTTGCTGAGCCATCTTGCTTTACTTATTTTTATTATTATTATTTTTTTTTACAGTTTATGTGTGTATGTGTGTACTATATGTGTGTGCCACATGTGTGTGTGTGTGCCCGGGAGGCCAACATAGGTCCTGGGAGCCTCTGGCGCCGGATACAGGCAGCTGTGAGCCACTCAAGGTGGGTGCTGGGCGCTGGGTCTGGTCCTTTAGAAGAGCAGTGGGCGCTCTCGCCACCTCTCCAGTCCTGTTTATGTACTTTCAAAATTAAAATTTTATTTTGATGGCATTGTAAGGAGAAATATGCAGTTATAAGAGGAAACAGAAAGATCTCTGCACCTTTTACCCAATTTCTCCATTGTGGGCCTGAACGTGCTCTGTAGTCTTAATCTGGCATTGAACTCCTAACTCCCCTGTCGCCATCTCTGGACCTAATGGTAACCCCTGGGGAAATGACAACACAATGTCACAGCGTATTGACATGAATCGTGATCTCAACATTCAAGCCAGGCACGGTGGCGCACGCCTCTCATCCCAGCACTCGGGAGGCGGAGGCAGGCAGATCTCTGTGTGTACGAGGCCAGCCTGGTCTGCAGAGAAGGTTCCAAGGCTACACAGTGAGATCTGTCTCAAAGAGAAAAAAAAAAAAAAGACTCCAATATTCCCAGTACCACAAGGACCCCAGTTCTGTTGGCCCTGTATAAGGCATGCATCTCTCTCTGACCCTGCCTCCTGGTGCTTGCCAGGCCTTTCAAGAATGTCACCTAAGTGGAGTTACGTAGCATGCAGACTTTGGGAGTTGGCTGCTTTCAATCAGGTGATTCTCTAGAGATTTACCCAGGATCTTCCACATATCAATAGCTCATTTATTCTCACTGTTAGGTATCCCACAGGATGGATGAAACAACCCAGTTTGCTTAACCATTCACCCATTGAAAGACATCTGGATTAGCTCCAGTTTTTACTTAGAATAAAGCTGTTATTCTTGTAGGGTTTGTGTGTGTGTGTGTGTGTGTGTGTGTGTGTGTGTGTGTGTGTATGTGTGTGGTGTAAGTTTTAATTTTCTAGGAAAATGCCCAGAAGCACAATTATTGTGTTGTATATTTGGGTGTTTTGGTTTTTTTTTGTGTGTGTGTATTTGGTTTTAAAGGAACTGCCAAAGTATTTTCCATAGTGGCAATACACACACACAGAGGATCCAGCTTTTCCACATTTTCTCCAGAATTTGATGTTTTCTTTACTTAAAAAATTTTTAAGCTGGGGCAGTGGTGGTGCATACCTTTAATCCCAGCACTCGGGAGGCAGAGGCAGGTGGATCGCTGTGAGTTCGAGGCCAGCCTGGTCTACAAAGCGAGTCCAGGACAGCCAAGGCTACACAGAGAAACCCTGTCTCGAAAACAAAAAAAACAAAAAAAAATTTTTTTTAACATTTTATATGTATGTGTGTTTTGCCTGTGTGTATGCCTGTACAGCCTGTGTGTACAGCATTTTCAGAAGCCAGAAGAAGACATTGGATTCCCTGGAAACTGGAATTACAGATGGCCATGAGCTGCTCTGTGGGTACCAGGAGCTTCAAGAACTCTTAACTGATGAGCCATCTCTCCTGCCCCCTTCACTACTTTCTTCTTTCTTCTTCTTTTTTTTTTTTTTTTTTTCCTTTTTTTGGTTTTGTTTTGTTTTCAAGACAGGGTTTCTCTGTGTAGCCCTGTCTGTCCTGGACTTGCTTTGTAGACCAGGCTGACCTCAAACTCACAGCGATCCTCCTGCCTCTGCCTCTGGAATGCTGGTCATGGTGTTTCATCGCAGCAATAGTAACGCTAACCAGGACAATTTTATCCTTTGTCCACTTTCTCTTTTCTTTTTAAGATTTATTTATTTATTCTGGATACAGTGTTCTGCCTGCATGCACACTTGTACGCCAGAAGAGGGCATTAGATGGTGTGAGGCACCGTGTGGGTGCTGGGAATTGAACTCAGCCAGTGCTCTTAACCTCTGAGCCATCTCTCCAGTGGCCCTTCGTCCACTTTCTAGTTGGATGGTTTTGCCGCTGAGTTTTGGAGTCCTTCATGTGTTTTAGATACTTGGCATGGCGGGAAGGCTCGCAGACCTCTCTCCCAGCCTGTAGCATGCTCATTCCCCTGTCTGCCTGTGTTCTCTCTGTCTCTCTCTTCCTGCCCCCCACCCCTGCAGCCCCGTTGGGTTGCACTGAACCCAGCGCCTTACAAAGGCTCAGCAGCCCCTCTATCAGTGAGCCACGTCTTTATTTTGTGTATTTTTACAAATTTTGTCCAGGTTGGCCTTGCACTCACTCAGTGTCCTAGGCAGGCCGTGGCTGCTCTACTCTTTCACCTCCCAGCCTTGGAGTACCAGGCTACGCACGCTTTTTAAATGCTCTTAATTTTGAGCATGACTTACCGAGTTTTGTTTCTGTGAGGTTATGATATGGATGCCAAGTCTAAGAACTCTGCCTAGTCCTACATCGCAAAGATTTTTTTTTCCCTCCTCGTACTTTATTTTTCCTCTAAAAGTTCTATAGCTTTACAGTTTTGTTTTTCTTTTAACTTGAATTTGTGATCCGTTCTGAGTGAGTGTTTGTGGAAGGCTGTGGGAAGGGTCAGGCCCATTGTTCTTGGCCTGCATACCTCCAGCCTCTTTAGCACAAATGGTGCTAAATTCCCCTGAACTGCATTTACACCTTTGTCAAAAACCAACTGAGCAAAGGCCACTGTGTAACCCGGCACTGGCAGGGGTGGGGGTGGGGGTGGGGGTGGGGGTTGGGGGTTGGGGATTTGGGGTGGGGAG
>OU015748.1:124709744-124724411 GCA_907169655.1 Acomys percivali | reverse complement strand
TCTCTCTCTCTCTCTCTCTCTCTCTCTCTCTCTCTCTCTCTCTCTCTCTCCTCTCTTGGTTTTTCGAGACAGGGTTTCTCTGTGTAGACTTGGGTGTCCTGGACTCACTTGGTAGACCAGGCTGGCCTCGAACTCACAGCGATCCGCCGCGTGCGCAACCACGCCCGGGCGGGACTGGCTTCAAGTCCTGTGGGACTAATGGGGGACTCTGAGTTCTTTCAGACCCTAGAATTCTTCTCTAAGGCCCAGGTTGGATCCTGCTCTGATCTTGCCCCGCCCATGAAGCCGGGACTGGTCTGTGGCGGGAGGTTGGTTGAAATATCCCCTTATCGCTCACAGCTAACGCAGATGGTCGCATTCCTGACCTCTTGCAGCATCAGGGCAAATACCTACCTCCGGAGTCCAGTGCCAGCTTACCCCTTTCCAGTAGTACCAGATTCCACTGAGACCAGGCCTTAAAGCTCAGCCTGACAGTTTCTAGGAGGGTGGGGGAGACGGGCACGTGAGGGCCTGGTTTCAACCCAAGGCCCCCCCCCCCACTGACCCCACCCCCCGGGGTCCTGGGCCTCTGGGCTGTGGGCGGTGGCAAGATGGAAAGGGAAGTGAGGAAGCAATGAAGGCAGGCCGTGGAGAGGGAGGAGCGCGAGTGGCCAGCCAGAGGTGCTGAGAACAAAGACGTGAAAAGAGAAGGTTGGGCGGTGGGGTGAGCGATGAGGTGAAAGGTGGGGTGGGGGTGTTTGGGGGAAAGGAGCTGGTTGCCCCCCTCACCCCCCCAGGCCCTACATTCAGGGGAGAGAAACCTGCACTGCAGGTTTAACTAGGAGAAAGCCTGGTGGTGACTGTGGGGTGGGCGGTGGCTCAACCCCTCCGCCCCCCACCCTCCCCTAGCATCCCCCACCCCCACCCCCGCATAGGTATTCTCCAATTAAGGGCAAGAGCTCTGCTCTTTGCAAACTAGATAGTGGGAGATTAGAGGATTAGAGACGATTGTGAGGGTCTGGAGTCATTTGGCCCAGAGATTGTTATCAGTCAGGCTCCCAGTTGGGATAGAGGTGGGATGGACCTTCGGAGACACGGGGGTGGGAGTGAGGGTGGGGGCGGGGTAGGGGCGAAGGTGTTCAGACATTCCAGGTCTGTGTGGTGTGGTCTCTACTTCCAGTGCAAAGCTAGCTTCCTTGGAGCGCACTGTGTGGACTAGGTTGGTCCTGGAACTCAGCCTGGTCTAAAGAGTGAATTTCAAGATAGCCAAGCTACACGGAGGAAGCTTGCCTTAAAAAACAAACAAACAAACAAACAAAAAACCAACCTCCCTTTCCTAAAACAACCCCCCCCCCCGCCCACACACACACACACAGTAAGAAAGAAAATGGTGAGCTGGGCACGGTGGCACTGAAAGATGTGAATGCAAGAGAATTTGGAGCTAGCCGGGCGCTGGTGGCGCACACCTTTAATCCCAGGATTTGGAAGGCAGAGGCAGGCAGATCGCTGTGAGTTCCAGGCCAGCCTGGTCTACAGAGTGAGTCTAGGACAGCCAGGGCTATACAGAGAAACCCTGTCTCGAAAAACCAAAAAAAAAAAAAAATAATAATAATAATAAATAAAAAGTAAATAAATAAATAAATAAAAAATAAAAAACAACAAAAAAAATAAATTTGGTGCTCAGGTCATAGTGGGTTTCAGGCTGGTCTAAAAGAACAACAAACAAACAAACAAACAAACAAACAGAAAAGGGCTGAGGTGTCTCTTGACTAGGAAGCCCTGAGCTGAATCTTGTGACGGAGGCCTGTAATCCCAGGGCGTGGTGTGTAGAGGTCAGAGGATCAGATGCTCAAAATACATAGACCGTCTAGGCTACCTGGATAACTTAAAGTAGGCTTCCAGAGTTGGGAAGTATAGTTGGGTAGACTGAAGAGAGTCTGTGTGTGTGTGTGTGTGTGTGTGTGTGTGTGTGTGTGTGTGTGAAACATGCAGCTTAGGGTGCTACTGGGGAGCAGGGGCCACTGAGGGTCGACCAGGAATCTTTGGAGGTATGAGGGCTGCTGGTGCAGGGTTAGGGTCAGGGTGGGGTTCTGGGGGCTCCATTCAGGCATGCTCCCCCAGAGCGAGAGGGCGGGGATGCACTGCTGTTTTCAGAGCAATTGCCTCAGTTGCTCATATTGCAGGCTCTTTCCCAGGAAGATGGAAGAGGAAAACCCTACATGCCTTCTCAGGAGCACCTGCCTGCCTGCCAGGGCTCTCCAGGTGCTGAAGCTGACGCCCTCGAGCCTCCCGTGACCCCTGCTCTCCACTCCAGCCTCCTTCCTTAGGCACTGCCTGGCGTCTCCTTTCCTCTTCTTCCCTTCCCTTATTGTCGTGGGTGAACCTGGTTTCTCTTCAGGTGTACCCCGGTATCTCAGTGTCACTTAGCTAGAGTCTGCCCAGAAGAGAACATTCACAGTCCCTTGGGTTTTGTTGTTGTTGTTTGAGACAGGGTCTCTCTGTGTAGCTCTGGCCATCTTGGAACTCACTCTTTAGGCCAGGCTAGCCTTTAACTCACAGAGATCTACCTGCCTCTGCACCCCACCCACCCCCAAGTGCCAAGATAAAGGTTGCGCACCCTCACACAACAAACTGCATGCTCTTAAGCAAACAGCACTGGCGTTGGTTTCCTCAGCAGCAGCACTGCAGTGCTAAGGGACCTGGTACCAAGAATGAGTCTACAGACCAGAGGGTGAACTAGAACAGCAGTGCGGCCAAGAGTCTGTTCCCAAAGTCACAGAGTCAGTCTGCCGTGACGGATACCTTTTCTCCTCTCTCCTTTCGATTTGGCCGGGCTTTAGGCTGCACCTGGAGAGATTGCCTTATAAGTCCTAGAAAGGGCTGGAGAGGTGGCTCAGTGGTTCAGAGCACCGCCTGCTCTTCCAGAGGTCCTGAGTTCAATTCCCGGCAACCACATCTATAGTGTGATCTGGTGCCCTCTTCTGCAGATAAAGTGCTCATATACAATAAATAAATAAATAAATCTGAGAAAATCAAGGCTGCAGTTTAGGAAAGCCTGCAGTAGTAGCAGGTGTGACTGGCCTTCATGCAAACTGGAAAATGGCAGTATCTACCCTTTGTGTCCTTAGCTGGGAGTCTTAGAACCCTGCACAGCACCAACGGCTGAGAGGATTTGGGTAGAGCTTGAGTATGATGCGAAGGAAAAGAACAGAAGTGACACAGACTGTCCAGTGACATGGCTCAGCTAGGAAAGGTGCCTGCTGCCAAGCCTGAAGACCCGAGTTCAATCCCCGGAACCAACGTGGTGGAAGAAGTTAAAAAACTGCAAATTGTCTTCTGACTTTCATGTGTGTGAGCACTCACAAGTAAATGTGTATAAATAGGAGAATAAACAAGTGCCAGCCTGGTGGCCCACGCCTTTAATCCCAGCACACGAAAGTCAGAGACAGGGGGATCTCTGTGAGTTCAAGGCCAGCCTTGGCCTACATGGTAAGACCTTGTCTGAAAATAAATAAATAAAGTCTTAATAAAAGAAGGTTTCAAAGGGGTTGGGGACGTGACTCCATGGTGGAGTGCTTGCCTAACACGCACAGCCCTTGGAGATGGCAGGGTGAGCAGAGGGCTTCCCTAGCAAATGTGGCAGTGTGCAGCAAGGCAGCCATTGCAGAGAGCAGAACACTGACGCTCGCTGCTGCTCCAGAGCTGGGCTCAGCATAGGTGACCATGGCCCTCCTGCCTCTCTCCCAATGGGAATGGTGAGTGAGGGAGCTACGTGAAAGGCAGCTAGGAGGTCTCAGTGCAAAGTGGGGTGAGGAGTGAGTGTGGGTTTCCAGATGTCTGGGTCCGACATGACAGCTGACACCAGCTGTGTGAAAACCAAGAGAAGGGGCCAGACATAGTGGTGCTTATCCCTAATCCATACACTCAGGAGGCAGAGACAGGTGCAACTCTGTGAGTTCAAGGCCAGCTGGTCTACATAGAGAGTTCCAGGGCAGCCCGGCCTACACAGAGAGACTTTGGTTAAAGACAAATAGGTAGATAGATAGATGATAGTTAGATAGATAGATAATAGTTAGCTCTATAGACAGATAAAAATCAAGAGACGGCTGGGCATAGCAGCTCATGTCTATAATCCTAGCACTGGGGTGGGGTAGGAGGTTTATGAGTTCAAGGCCAGCCTCGGCTACATAGTAAGTTTGAGACTAGCCAAATTTCACCGAGACTCTGTTTAAACAACAGTAACAACAACAAAAACAAGTCAAGGGGCTGGAGAGATGGCTCAGTGGTTAAGAGCAGTGGCTGTTCTTTCAGAGGACCCAGGTTCAACTCCCAGCACCCACGTGGCAGCTCACTACTACCTGTAACTCCAGTTCAAGGGGATCTGACACCCTCGTGTATGGCTATGCATGCAAGCAAAACACCTATGCACACAGAAAGTATAAACGAACAAATCATTGGGAAAAAAAAAAAAAAAACCAAGTCAAAATCCGTAACAAAAAGCAGTGTGTTATGAAATTTGGAGGGAATTGGGGGTAGGGGGATTATCAGAGGAATCTGGGGTCTGAATAAGAACGACTGAAAAATCACAGAAAGGACACTGTTGTATAGCCCAGGCTGTCCTACTGTAGCCCAGGCTGTCCTAGTTCAGCCTCCATGTGCTGGGATTGCAGGTGTGTACACCATCAGGCTTGGCTTTAACATTTCTCATGTGCTAGCTTGTGATCTGCATCTCCTCCTCCTCCTCTTCCTCTTCTTCCTCCTCCTCTTCCTCTCCTTCCTCTTCTTTTTGAGACAGAGTTTCCCTGTGTAGCCTTGACTGTCCTGGACTCTCTTTGTAGACCAGGCTGGCCTCGAACTCACAGCCATCTGCCTGCCTCTGCCTCCCGAGTGCTGGCATTAAAGGCGTGCGCCACCATGCTCAGCTCATTCTCTTCTTTAAAATTTCTTTTGTTTATTTATTTATGAAATAGTTTCGATACATAGTAAAAGTTGGCATGGGACTTACTATACAAAACCCAGCTGGTCTCAAACTTGAGGCAATTCTCCTGCCTCAGCCTCTCAAGTGCTAGAATTACAGACTTGAGAGGCTAGAGAGATGGCTCAGAGGTTAAGAGCACTGACTGCTCTTCCGGAGGTCATGAGTTCAATTCCCAGAAACTACATGGTGACTCACAACCATCTATAATGTGATCTGATGCCCTCTTCTGACTTGCAGATGTACATGCAGATAGAGCACTGTATACATAATAAATAAATAAGTCTTTAAAAAAAAGATAGGGTAGAATTACAGACTTGAAGCACCAAGCCCAATGTATATCTCTTCCTCAACCTGCCCACTCAAAGCTTTTGCCCATCATAGAAGATAATAGGCTTAAAATTATATTAAAAAAAAGACTTTAAAAATACGTGTGTGTTATATGTATATATCTAAATTCTCCATGATATACAATTCACAATGTTTTTTTCCCCTCCCAGTCTGTAGTGTATTTTCAGGTTTTTTTCTTTTCTTTTCTTTTCTTTTTTTTTTCAAGATAGGGTCTGACTATGTAGCCCTGGTGGTCCTGGAACTCAGAGCTCTCTCTGTGCCTCCCACTGGGATCAAAGGTGTGTGACATCACAGCCAGCTTTTTTCTTGATTTTAAAAAAATTTATTATATTACTTACTTAAGTGTCTGTCTCTCTTTGTGTGCATGCATGTGCATGCATGTGCATACATGTGCTCATGTGTGCATGCATGTATGCATGCATGTGTGTGTGGTGTGTAGTGTGTGTGTGTGTCTGTGTGACAGGCATATTCTGCAGAGCACCTATGGAGTCTGTGGACAACTTTTGAAAGTCAGTTATCTCCTTTCTCCACGTGGATCATCAGGCTTGGAGGCATAAGCATCATTACCGCTGGAGCCCTCTTGCTAGCCTATTCTTTTCTTCTTGTAACATCTTTTAATGAGATGCTCTTAATTTCTTGCTGTTGCTTTGGTTCTTGAGACAGTGTATCCGAGGCTGGCGTGTAGCTGAGGATGACCTTGGACTTCCTCCACCACCACCACCACCACAACAATGTATACCTTTAAAACAACAACAATGTATACCTTTAAAACAACAACAATGTATACCTTTAAAAACAACAATGTATACCTTTTGAAACAACAACAGCCACAGTACATGTTGAGTCTGTCGGGGGTATTAGGCACAGCACTTTACAGAGATCTCATCACTTAATGTCAACTCGTTCTGCCAGGCAGGGTCTTGGGTCTGAACTTCAGTCTCTGGCTTTGGGAGCAGATGATGCTGCCTACCAGGCAGGGGTCAATAGAGGCAGCGGCCCTGACAGTGGTGTTACATAGTAACTTCAGTTTGGAACCTGTTTAGTTAGGATTTCTGTTGCTGTGATAAAACGCATGACCAAAAGCAACTTGGAAAGGGAGAGCAGAGGAGTTATTACCTTACACTTCCACATGACAGTCCATCATTGAAGGAAGCCAGAGCAGGCACTCGGAGCAGAACCTGGCGGCAGGAATTGAAGCAGAAGCCACGGAGGAATGGTCCTTACTGCCTTCCTCCCCGTGGCCTGCTCAGCCTGCCCTGGGATGGCATCAACCACAGTGGGTGGAAGCCCTTCGTATCAGCCAGTACTCATGAAGTGCCCTATAGACTTATCTACATGCATTTTCTCAATTAAGATTTCCTTTTCTGAGCCAGGCATGGTGGTGCACGCCTTTAATTCCAGCACTGGGGAGGCAGAGGCAGGTGGATTGCTGTGAGTTTGAGGACAGCCTAGTCTACAAAGTGAGTTGTGGACAGCCAAGGCTACATAGAGAAATACTGTCTCGGGAAAAAAAATTCCTTTCCCCAGTTACATTTGGGTTTGTGTAGAAAAAGCCACCTGGCACCACACATTCCAGGTGACAACTGAAATGCAGGGTGGCACAGAGAAATACTATCTTGAAAAATAAAAGGACAAAAGAATGGGGTTGGGGCTGGAGAGATGGCTCAGTGGTTAAGAGCACTGGCTGTCCTTCTAGAACACCGGGGTTCAGCTCCGGGTTCTTGCATAGTGGCTCATAACCATCAAATCTAGTTCCAAGAGGACTGACACCTTCTTTTGAACCTCAAGGGCACCAGGCACCCACTTGTTATACATACATACATGCAGGCCAAACACTCATACACATAAATAAAATAAAATAAAATAAAATAAAAAAATCAGACCAGAGAGAGAGAGACAGACAGACAGACAGAAAGACAGAAATGGTGACCTGGTTGAGCAAGATTTGGCAACAAGAAGGAGTGAGGACTCTGGTCTTCCACACCAGCCAGAGGGCGGGTCCAGCTCTGGAGGCCTTGCTGTCTTTCCCTCCTGGACCATACCCACCAGGCTCCCTTCTCTGCGCTTAGCTCAGTTCCTCATTTCTTCTTCCGTCTGGCACAGAAGTCAGGAAGTCTCTTATTGTAGTGTCTGTCTGTCCTCTGGTCTCAGTTGAGAAGACACATGAAAAGGCTTGACAAGGAACAGGAACAGGTTTCTATAAAGTGGGTGGCCCCTCCTCAGCTCTGGGCTGGCCCCCACTTGGCCACAAGGGGGTGCTGGGTTAGAGCAGGCCCCAGTGACACACAGGCGGCAGGCTGGCAGCAGAGCCTCGGGGTGGGGTGGGGCTCCACCCCTTTGTGCAGGACCTTTGCTCTTAGCACCCTAGGTTGCCATGGCAGCCTTTTCGTTTGGAATAAACAGAGTCATCCTCATGCTGTGCAGGTAACTGACACCTAGGTGTCTCCCAGGGATAGGCTGGAATTTCAAGCGTCCAGCCCCTACACCCCCAGGGGAGGCCAAAGGAGGATGAGTCATTGCATTTTAACCCCTTACCTTTTCTTTTTTTTTTCTTCCTTCCCTTCTTTGTCTTGCTTGCTGGCCCCTCACCCAACCTGTGTCCTACTGGAGTTGGGAAGGGCAGGAGATAAGAGCTGGGACCCACTGGGGGGCTATTAGCACAAGTGGGTGTGGGGGTGACAGCTTCTGCCCTGCACAGACTCAGCTGTTACCCCTGGGACCCAAAAGGAGCCAGCGTTGATCCCTGTCCTCCACATTGCTAGATCCAGAGTCAGGGCGAGAAGGTGGGGAGGAAAGTGGAGACCAGGAATTGTCTGGATAGAACTGGCTCACTCACACCCCCTCTCTAGTGTTTGGAGGAAGGTGCTAAGGTTTGCAGTGTGAGAGCCGTGGACAGAGGACCCAAAACCCTGCTTGAACACTGGCCACTATTCACAGCAAGGAGTGCCTTGCAGCTGGGCGTGGTGACAAAGGACCTTAATCCCAACACTCTGTGAATGTGAGGCCAGCCTGGTCTACAAAGAGAGACCAGGACAGCCAGGGCCCTGTGTAACAGAGAAACTCTGTTTTGACTCCTTCCCCCCCCCCCCCCCAAAAAAAAAACCAAAAAAACCAGGCTGGGTGTGGGGCGCAGCCTGGAGAGATAGCTCAATGGTTAGGAGCATTGTCTGCTCTTCCAGAAGTCCTGAGTTCAATTCCCAGCAACCACATGGTGGCTCACAACCATCTCTAATGAAATCTGGTGCCTTCTTCTGGTGTGCAGGTGTACACACAGACAGAACACTGTATACATAATAATTAATAAATAAATCTTTAAAGAAAAGCTTTTCACAGTCCTGGGTTCCTCACATGTAAATAAGGAACATAATACTGAATTCCCAAGGTCATTGTGAGGATGTGATGGGACAAATGAAGAAGAACGCGCCCTTGGTATAGAGTCCACAGCCCACATATATAGGTTGGGCTTACAGTCAGGATGCTCAGCTATGCCCGCAGCAAGCATGTGCCCAGGGCCTGTCAGGGGCTCTGGGGTGGCTTCTCTGTGGCTGCTGGGAGGAGTGGCAGTCCTGTAGTGTTCGCTCAGCAAACACTGATGTGTGGAGCTGGCAGGGCGGGTCTGGCTCCTGCAGCAGGTGTGGGTGGCCAAGAGGCACTGAATGGGGGCGGGCACAGCCTGCGGGGGGGAGGTGGGAGGTGGCAAGGCGGGCACGGAGTGGCAGCCAGTGCCAGCTGGGCAAAACTCAGCCTTGGCGCACAGTTGAGAGCGGTGACCTTTATTCGGAAGGAGATGGGAAGGCTAGGCTGGGGAGTGACAGGATCAAAGCGGTGTTTGTAGAAGGTTGGCTCGCAGCCTAAGCACTGGCAGAGGCAACTTGGAGTCAGTGGGTGGGGGAGGAGGAGACCGGAACAGTTCCTCACCTGGCGAGGGGGGCAGTGTGGTTAGAGGGGTCAGTGACGTCATCGATACCACATGCAGAGGGCTGATTTGCACTGGTCTCCCTGACCGGTCTCACTTGCTCCTGAGGAAGGAGGGGAGCTTGGCAGGGGGCTGAGGAATTTCTGAGGGACACCAGGAAGTAGAGAACAGAGCTTCTTTTTTTCTCCCTTCTCCCCTCCCAGGTCTGCTTAGGGTAGAGGTGACGTGACAGGGTGCACAGCCCTGGCAGTAGCCTGTCCCTTTGCTGCCCAACCCTGCTCCCCTGGTCTCCTAAGTTGGATCTTAGGTTTTAAAACTTTACAGAAAGAGAAACCCCTGGGTTCCATTAACAACTGGCTGTCAACTCTAGATCTGAGAACAGAGGGGGAAACTGAGGCCAGCTGTGTCTGGCTTTCCTAGGAGGGGATCTTTGACTTAGGGCTGCCTGGTAAGACCCTAGGCCTTCATGGGAACCAATGGCCTGTCCCACGTCCTCACTCCCCTGTGCCGAGAGGTAGATCCCCTGTGCTCCCATTCCATTTCAGAGTGGTCACACATCCGGGAGTGAGTCAGGTGTGCTGCAGGACCCGGCCTTGGGCTCTGACTCAGCCGGAGTTCTTGGAACCTCCAGAGCCCAGGAGATAAGCTTTTATGGTTCTGTTTAGCTCTTGCTTGGGTAAGGCTGCTCATACGGGCCACCCATCTGCATTCCACTGTCCAGATTAGGAGGGGATGGCTTCCCCAGGCTTCCCCAGAATTCAGACTGTCTGACAGCTCTGTTTTCTGAAGTCAGTGCCTCGGCCTCTGGAGGTCACCTCCTCCATCCTCAGGCCCTGTCCTGGAGAGGCTTGCCTTGCCCACTATGGGTTTGGCTCCTGGGCAGGATTGACCCTGACAAGACTCTCCCTCCATCCATGTCACTCTGCTCAGTTCCAGCAGACAGGAGAGTGATCCTTAGTCAGGAAGGCCTTTTTTTGATGCTTAGCAGGAGAAAGGGCTCTGCTGAGGTCATAGGCTGTCAGTGTAGCAAGGAAGTAAACTGAGGCAGACTGTAGAGCGCAGCTGAGCCTGGACCTTTTTGGCTGAGGAAGGGAGGTAGGAAAAAGGAGAGAGGGACAGAGAAAAAAAATTTTTTTGAAACAGGGTTTCTTGCCTTTAATCCCAGCAGTCGGGAGGCAGAGGCAGGTGGATCACTGTGAGCTCGAGGCCAGCCTGGTCTACAAAGTGAGCCTAGGACAGCCAAGGCTACACAGGGAAAGCTTGTCTTGAAAAAGCAAACAAAAACAACAACAACAAAAAGAAAAAAGAAAAGAAAGAAAGAAAGAAAGAAAGAAACAGGGTTTCTCTGTGTAGCCCTGGCTGTCCTGAACTCACTCTGTAGACCAGGCTGGCCTCAAACTCACAGCGATCCTCCTGCCTCTGCAGTCTGAGTGCTGGGATTAAAGGCGTGCCACCACCACCGCCCAGCTGAGAAAAATCTTTTAATTGTGTAATTCACTTTACACGAGTGAACATGGGGACCAAATCAAAGCCGACACTTTTCTCTGCTGTAGATCAGAGAGGAGAAATAACTTGGCCAGTGTACCCCAGCAATTAGAGACCCACCATCTTTCTCACTCCCAAGCAGAACTTTATCACTAGTTCACATTGTTCTAGATATTAACACAATTCTCAAAACAAAAAAAATTTTATTGATTTTTGTTTAAAATAAAATTAAAAAAAAACAGTTTTTATTTTTCGAGACAGAGTCTCTCTATGTAGCTCTGGCTAGCCCAGCACTCTATACATATAGACCAGGCTGGCCTGTGCCTCCCTATCGTTGGGATTTACGGCATACACAACCACTCCTGGCATTATATTTTAATTAACGAATTAACTAATTAACCTGCGTGCACACAACATCATAGTGTGCTGAGGACAACTTGGGGGCAACTTTCTTCTTCCAGTGTTTGGGTCTCAGGGATCAAGCTCAGAACCCTGGGCTTGGTGGCAACGCCGTTCCTTGCTGAGTTGACGTGCGGCCTGGAATTGTGTTTAATGGGAGTCGTAACCGCTAAAACAAATGGATTTTTAAGCACAAATACTAGTGTTCTTTGGAATTGTGTGGTGGGTGGATTTGCAGAGGTGAAAGGAAATAGGGGTGGCTGGCTGGCTGGGGAGGGCGAAGTGTGGGTGTCCTGACTTATCTCTGTCAAGGCTCCTGGGCCACAGCTCTAGTCTCTGGATACCACCCACTTTACCAGAGGGACTGGCTGGCCAGAGTCCAAGTCCGGGTTGCTGACAGACCCAGAGATGAGGCAGGCAAACCTGTCTGTGGTGTTGGACCCCAGAGAGCTGTGATCCTGCCCAGGTACGGTGTGCTCTGTGGCCTCGGGCAATGCCCCGTTTCTGCTCTTCCACATCATCATCTGTGCAAACCGGGCAGTTTGTACGGTCCTTCTAGTTTTAGCTGAGGAGTTTTGATGGGCTATAAATCAGGCATGGTGCAGGGGAACGCCAGAGGAATGCCTAGGGCAGATATGGCATTCATGGGCTTCTAGAATTTAACCACCAGGTGTCGGCTCCTCTGCTCTGAAATGCAGGTTCCTTTTTTCTCATTTTATTGTATCGAGTGCTACCTTGAAGAAATCCTAGGCCATGGGATGCCCGGACACATGTCCGACCCTATGGGAGCCAAGGCTACACACAGTGGAGGCTCCAGGCTGGCTGGAGAGCCAGACGGAGCCCATGCTGGGGGCTTCCTGGAGGAGGCGGTGCACAAGGCCAAGCTAGAGGAATCGGGGAGGGGGTGGAGTGGTGGGGTGGAGGAGGTTAGGGTGGGAGGGTAGGAGCAGGACCACTGGGCCTTAGAGCTGCAGGGGTGGAACATTCCTGAGGAGCTGTCAAGAAGAGCAGGGCCAGGCTGTTGGGGAATAGGGCATGACCGGATGGAGGTGACATTGGTGCCCACAGGTCTAGGAGGAAGCCTGGAGACCAGGGCCGGGTAGCTGGAGGCTACTGAGCGAGGAACACTGGTCTGGGAGTGAAGAGCCCTGTCCCCTCTCCTCTAGAGGCTGTCTCTGTGCTTTCCGGTTTCCTCAAGGTGCTTTTCTGTCACTAGTGACTCTCATTGTTCCCTGTCTCCAGGGAAACCAGGGGTGGCTAGGAGGAAGAGAGAGGGTGGGTGAAACCTTGGGGGCTAGATGGCAAAGTTCTGTCAGGAATGCAGAAACTGTACAGTGACTTGTGTTGCCATGGGAACGTGCCTAACCCCTAGTCCCAGAGGCTAAACTGGCTCTGGCTGGCCCTAAGCCAGTTCAGAGTCATTGTGGATCACTGTGTGTGGATTTGAGTTATCTCAGCCCATGGAGACCAGGGCTGCTGGGCGATAGGCAGGCTAAAGGGCAGTAGGTAGCAGGCCAGGCCTCTCTGCAGTGGAGCCTCTCTCACTCCTTCTCTCTCCCTGCCCTCCTCCCCCCCTTCTTCCTTCCCTCCCTCCCCACTAAAGGGGGTATGAAACCCACCTTTGGACTAGGAGGCACCCTCTCACTGGCCTGTACCCCTGTCCCTGTCTGTCTTCTTGTTTTGTGCCGTGGTAGGGAAGGCCAAGTCGGCCCTCGGATCTACTCAGGCAGCGTGTTCAGGAGTTTTTCTAATGCAGCAGGTATATGCAGTTCGAAAGGTGGTCAAGGTTTCTGTCGAATGCAGCATTCCCGACAGCCCTGGGCAGAGGCCCCTCACTCCTGCTGGAGTCACTCGGTGGAGGAGTTTAAAGGCACCGCAGATGCTGACTGCCTGATGACATGCGGTCTATATGGCTTTGGATTTGAAAACATTTCTTTTGTGTTATTGACAAATGTTGCATTTCCCCCTATTGCTTTATTTTTTTTTAATTGCATTTATTTCTGCGTGCGTGCATGTGTGTGCGTGCGTGTGTGCGTGTGTGTGTGTGTGCGTGTGTGCGTGTGTGTGTGTGTGTGTGTGTGTGTATGTGTGTGTGTGAGTGTGTGAGAATGTGAGAGGGCCACATGTACCTTGGGACTTGTGGAGTCAGTTCTTTTCCACCACGCGAGGCCTGCAGATTTGCCTCACTCGTGTCATCAGGCTTGGCGGCAGGCGTCTTTTACCCGTTGAGCCATCTTGCCAGCCCTACTATTGACCCTACCCACCCACCCTCTGCCTCCCGGACAGGGTTTCTCTGTATATCCCTAACTGTCCTGGAACTCAGAGATCTGCCTGCCTCTGCCTCCCAAGTGCTGGGATTAAAGGCGTGTGCCGCCACCGCGGTCCCCCAGCCTGACTATTGCTTCTTCTAATTGGTTAAGTTCCTGAACTGAAGTCACGGAAGAAAACACACTCAGCTTTTGGAATTACCCTGGGCCTGGGCCCAGGCTCTGACCGCACTGCTCTGGCAGGAGGAATTTTGAACTTTACTGTTTGTATTTGCAAACGGGAACGCTACCTTTCCTCGCTGGCTATTTTAGGGTTATAAGTAATGTATTGGGGCAGGGGGAGACAGTTTGGCACTTTAGGAAGCAGTAAGCAAATGAGAACCATCACTGCTGCTCTCCTGCCCACCTTCAGAACTGAAGAGACAAGGTTAGCAGGCAGGACGCTGTTTGCATGGCTCGCTCTCCCTAGGAACTGGATTTGCAAGCATCTGTTTTGCATGGAGGCAGATTTTTGCCTATTATCTCTGTTACAGCCCTATAGAATCCCCCTTATCCCAATTGCCACCTCCTTTTAGGTGCCCTCAATCCTACTGAGCAAATTCCCTTCTTCAGTCATTTTGCGTTGCCCGGTAGGTGCTGCAGAGATGACTGGTCTGTCCCCAAGGAGGCTGTTTCATGTAGAGGCGGTTACCAGTCAAGCTAACATGAGCTGAAACCTACAACTGTGCCTCTTGTTCTCATCCACTCTCTGAGGGACCTGCAGACATACGTGTACATTTCCGGTCGGAGAGAAGGAATCTCTCAGAGATGTTAAGTAACCTGCTCAACTTCACACAAGAAATTCTTCACATAGCACCTGTCCTGGGAGCGAGGGGGGGGTGAGGGGTTGGGGGTGGAGTGGGGTGGGGGTGTGGGAGTGGGGGGCTTGGTCCTCTGTCACAGGCAGAGCAGTAGGACTTTTTAAATAAAAAGGCAGGGACGCTCCCCTAAGTGAGGAGTGTGCCTGGCCATTATTCCAATCTCTCAGCTACGTGAGCTTGGGTGCATCCTGGACACCCTTTTGTGCTACCCTACTTCTTCAGGACAGTTGTAAACATTAGGTAAGAGCTGAGGGGCTAGGGGCGTAGCTCAGTGGTAGAGCAGCATGCCGTAAATCCTGGGATTGATGCCCAGCACCCCACCCCACCCCACCCCCAAACACCACTGTTTCCCAATGTGGCAGCAGGGAGAAAACAGGTCACCATGGTCCTCTGGCCTCTGGTGGGCCCCGCCTCCAGCTACTCTGCTATTCCCAG
>OU015748.1:124692244-124704744 GCA_907169655.1 Acomys percivali | reverse complement strand
GGGAGCGGTTGGTTGGGGGTCTCTGGGCAGTAACAGAGAGTTGGCCAATGTTAAGCAAATGCTTCTGGCCCTGGGGCGAGCTTTGAGCTGTTGCTCTAGCCTACACAGCACAGCACAGGGGTCTGGACATTGCTGCCTCTTTGTCCTCACTGTAGGGACTCTCCTAGGACCAAGGAGCCAGGTGGCTGGGGTGGAGGGTGTGAGCTTTTAGGAGGGATGCTGGGGGACTAGCTTTTATGCTGTGAGTTGTCTTGAAAGGACCAGGCAAACTCCATTTTGAAAAAGAAATTCCATTTTGGGTTAAACCTAGCCAAGGACTGAACCCAGATTCCAGAAAGAAAAAAAAAACCCACAAACTAGTCTAAACAGAAGAATATTCCCTAGCAACACAATCAGCTCACCTTGGGAAAGTCCAGATATACTCTCTGCTGGCCATGCTGACCAGCAGGTGGTCAGGCACATAGCAACGACCAGTTAGGAGAAGCCAGTCCAAAGTTCCCCATGCTCCCGTGACTTCTTTAACCAATCTTTTCCATAGGCCAACCTGCGCCTACTCCTGTTACCCAACCATGAAATGCCAAGGCTTGTAACTCCCTGCTTGCAGCTTTTTTGCCCAAATGTCATCATCCAATCATATACTATAAACCCATTTCTTTGTCTAAAGCCTATAAAAGCCCCTCTCAATTGAGACTAGGGGCCACTTCCCTGCATCTGCTGTGCCAGTGCACGGGAGGGGTGGCGGCCCGGATTCGAACCTGCAATAAAGACTTCCTTGTCGTTGCATTTGGACTCAGCTCTTGGGTGGTCTGTTCAGGGAGTCTCTTGAAATTTGGGCATTAACAGTCTAAATCAGTTCCTTTGGTGTATTCCCCCTTCAGGTCCCTCCAAAAGTACTGTGGGGGAGGGGAAGAAAGGAAGGGCTGGCCATCCCTCCCCAGGGCTGCTGTACCTGTCTGACCAGCCCCTCCCTTTCCCCTTCTGCTTTCTCTCACTGGGTTGGCACCCAGCCCGGGTTCCCTCCCTTCGGTTTGCTAGCAAAGGCCTCCAGTCTTGCTGGGTGTGGGCCTGTGTTAGAGGGGGTGGGGAACACATACCCTAATCGATTTCCACCTTAAAAATGAAGTGTTGTTTCAGGGGCTGTGAGAAGATTTCCCTCTTCATTGCAGGCCCGAAGCCCAAAGCTGGGGCCTGAGGGCTGAGTTAGAGGCAAGGAAGGATATGGTCAATATAATCATTGTGTGCCCTTTGGGATTTCTAAATTGGGTCTTTCTGGAAGTGACCTCCGATTGTGTGAGCGTGTGAGCATGTGTGAGCGTGTGAGCATGTGTGAGCGTGTGCGTGTGCGTGTGCGTGCGTGTGTGTGTGTGTGTGTGTGTGTGTGTGTGTGTGTACAGGTGTGCTGTGAAGGGAACTCTGTGTGTCTCTAGGAGGGGACTTCAGAGTCTCTGTCCCTTTTTTCTCTATGTGCCCATTTTTCTGGGGTCCTGGGTGTATCTCCTGGAGAACGGGAGGACTCCCCAGCCGATTCTCCTATTGGGTGGTTTGCCTTTTTGCTGGTTGGGAGGTGGTATCTGTTAACTGCCCTGTCCCCCAGGGGATCTGGATACCTGTCATTTTTTTGGTTTCCCTAGTTAAGACCCACCCAATGGCCACATAACACCCTGCAGTGCCTTCCAGAGAGCCCAGCCCATCAGGTAATTTAATTGCTGGTGGAATCTTTGCCTTGGGGACCCAAACCTCCTGCCTTCCACCC
Organism: Acomys percivali; assembly: GCA_907169655.1. Classification (NCBI taxonomy): domain Eukaryota; kingdom Metazoa; phylum Chordata; class Mammalia; order Rodentia; family Muridae; genus Acomys; species Acomys percivali. The sequence goes on along the minus strand of OU015748.1, from coordinate 124,702,991 downwards.
ACATCTGCCACAGCCTGCCCCACCCAGGCCTGGAGGGCCTCACTCTCGGTCCCCTGTCTCCAACCTCTCACAGGTGCACGCTGTGCCCCAACTTGCTCTCCTGACTCACTCTGATAATGGGATAATGAGTTCAGAGAGACAGGTGCAAGGAAAGGCTGCTTTCCTCATCACACCTGGTCACTTGGGGTCTGGGGAGGAGGAGGAGGAGGGTCCAGGTGGCTGGGGAATGATTCACCGGCAGTGCCACACACTGTGCTGCCTTTTCTCGCCATGACTCACTGCCCTGGGAACCTTGGGAAGGTGTCCCCAAAGAAGCAATGACAATGAAGCCGCTGAGCCTCTGTTCTCTGGGGTCCCCCTTTCTGTCTTGGCCTCTTCGTCTTTTTTTTTTTTTTTTAAATTCCTTGAGGCGCTACCTGGCCTGGGGAATTCTGGGATCTTGGTAGGAAAGAAGAATACTGTGTCCAGAAAAAGGAGCTGTGCTTGGATTCTCTTTGCACCCAGAGAGAAGATAGCTAAAAGCCTGTGTTTGTTCATTCTGCAAATATACCTACTTAGCCATCTTTGCCAATTTGTGGGGTGCCAGCTGTGGCACGGGTAGGGAGCTGGGGTGCTGTTAGTATTGTCTGTAATCTGGACAGAAAGGCAAACAGGAACCTGGGAATGGAAGGGCCCTGCTGCCCAGCCTGACCAGCCCCACAGACAGGAGTCTCTGAGGTTTTAGAGGAGACCAGCCAGATGGGGCAGGGCACATTGCAACCCCAGAACTTTAGTGGTAAAGGCAGGTGCCAGCTTTGGTTACATAGTGAGTTCAAGCAGCCTGGTTGACACGAGGCCTTGTGGATTTTGTTTGTTTGTTTGTTTTTTTGAGACAGGGTTTCTCTGTGTGGCCCTGGCTGTCCTGGACCTCGCTCTGTAGACCAGGCTGGCCTCAAATTCACAGAGATCCGCCTCCCGAATGCTGGGATTAAAGGCATGGGCCACCACCGCCTTGGTGAGACCCTGTTTTTGTTTTTAAGACCCCAAATGCCAGGGAACCCTATTTGGCCAGAGTAGCTTTCACCACAGAAGGGTGGGGGCCAAGACAGCCTAGACCCCAGCCCTGGGGGACTCCCGGCTCACTTCTTGCCTTTAAAGGAACTCAGCTGCTTTCTCCTGGACTTTAAGGGTGGGGTTGGAGACCGATTCCGGTGGGAGCAGCTCTCTACTGCCCTCACCTGAGTCCTGCCTGGAGGTAGCAGACGTCGAGTTAGGCCCTGCCCTCTGAGTGCCTAGCCACTCAGGTTAGAGGCCTTTTTCCCTCCCCTGGGGCTGGGCTCCCTTTTTATAAAGGGCCTTTGCTGGGCGCTGTCCCACGGCCTAGAAGCAGCTGCTCAGCTCGTTCTCGAACCTTCAGCTCGCCGCCTTCACTTCAGACTTCGCCATGTCCATCAGAGTGACCCAGAAATCCTACAAGATGTCCTCCTCCAGCCCCCGGGCCTTCAGCAGCCGCTCCTACACGAGTGGGCCCGGTTCCCGCATCAGCTCTTCCAGCTTTTCCCGGGTGGGCAGCAGCAGCAGCTTCCGGGGAAGCCTGGGCACCAACGTGGGTCTGGGCGGCTTCGGCGGGGCTGGCGTAGGGGGCATCACAGCGGTCACGGTGAACCAGAGCCTGCTGAGTCCCTTGAAGCTGGAGGTGGACCCCAACATCCAGGCTGTGCGCATTCACGAGAAGGAGCAGATTAAATCCCTCAACAATAAGTTCGCTTCGTTCATTGACAAGGTGAGATCCCTCTCGGTCCGACGAACCGGGCCTGAACCGGCTCTTCTGCCATCACAGAAGATGGGCACATCTCTGCGCCCCGCGAGCTACCGTTGGGCCTCACCCATCCTGGCCATACTCGCTTCCAGCTTCTCTCGTGCACTTTGGTTTGGGCCGAGAGGGCCTGTAGTGCTTGTGGCTAAATCCTCTTGCACCTCCCTGCTTCGAATCCGCTCTCTGACCTGCCTGCCTGCCTGGCGGGCCTGGTGCCTTCAGCTGTCGCTCTGCGCTCTGGTAGCGGGGACGCCTCCCCACCTCGCGCTGACCCAAGGTTTCTTATTGGTGCTCTGTGCATTTTTCCTTCTTCCTGTTAAATAATGGAGGGTTGGACAAGAGTCTAGAAAGTTATAGGTGACTTGACTGAGCCTGGCAAACGCCGAAGCAGGTCTTTGGTACCCAAGGCCAGAGAAGGGGCGGGGGGGGGGGGGCGAGGGAGTCACTGCTTGGCCCCTGCCATGCTGCAGTGTGGGCGGGGCCACTGCGGCTCAGGACAGAGGTCTTGGGTCTGCCCTTCCAGCAGGAGGAGCTCCGGTGTCGGGGAGGGCGGGGCCGGGAGTTGGCTTGGGAGTCTCGGGGTTCCGCCTGGGGGAAAGCCGGTGAGGGATTCAAAGTCTGTGGGCGTTGCACACTCCGCCCCTGTTACACGACCTGTTAAAACCGGAGTTTATGGCCCCAGATAGTGTCTGCCCGCCAACGCCCCTCTGCCTGCTTGGCGCTTGTGCCCCTTTCAGGCTTTCGACTCTCTCTCCCCGCCCCAAGTGCCTGGTTCCCTAGAGACAGGCCAGGTTTTGCAGTTCCGTGGCCCCGGGACGATTGGCCCTTTCTGCTGACGGGCTCCTGAGAGGCGGTGTGAGGGCGGAAGGAGGGAAAACATGGGGCAGATGAGCCTGTGGAGTCAGAGGCCGCAGGAGCGCTTACTTGCAGGAGGATGGAAAGAGAGCATTTTGGCGCAGGCGTGGAGTGTGACTTTTCATTACCGGGACCCACAGTTTCCTCGGATGGGCCATCTTGTCCAGTTTGACTTCATCTGTAAAATGGACACGGCAAGCCCTAAATCAGTTTCTGCCTGTTCAGCTCACAGCCTGGCCCAAATTCAGCATCTCATTAGGATGAAATGCTAGAATCACCAGATTTTATTTATTTATTTATTTACTTTTTGGTTTTTCGAGACTGGGTTTCTCTGAGTAGCCTTGGCTGTCCTGGATTCACTTTGTAGACCAGGCTGACCTCGAACTCGCAGCGATCTGCCTGCCTCTGCCTCCTGAGTGCTGGGATTAAAGATGTGCGCCACCACGCCCAGTTCTAGGGTTCATTAAAAAAAAAGTAATTACTTTTAGTAATTACGGAGATGAAAGGACTTACAGCACGGGTTGTAGGCTGACTGTACCCTCAGGATGTCTTCTCTCTATTTTCCAAGTTTAAAAAGTTATAGCTTAGGGCTGAGTGCACAAAACTCATCTCCTTTGTTTGGAGCAGTTTCTTATCCTTATGAAAGAGTTTCCCCTTGTGAATTCTGTGTTTGTGGTAGGAGGGGAGGGTTGTGGATGCTGGGCAAGAGGGCGTGGAGACTTGGGAGGCTGTGGGTCTCAAAGGCTGATGCTGAAGGATGGAAGGAGACGCATCTTCCTCTGCTAAAAGTGGGTTCTGTGCAGAGAGGGGACTCCCAGACCGAGATACAGAGCTCAGGTTAGCAGCCGCGTTGAGCCATAGCAAGTACTCTGGGCGCTAAGGAGCACGTTCCCTAAAATGTCCAGCACGTTTATTCAAGGTCCCTTCAAGTGATCATTATAGTATTTAATGTGGATAAATAGACATCCTTCTCAGCCTTATATAAAAGGTAACGAACAGACCTTTAGACAGTAGGGCTGTTCTTACTGACCTGCGATGTATACTCTATGCAGTACACCGCAGCCTATGTGTTCCAAGTGCTGGCTAACCAGGGCTCCCAAGGCCGCAGGTCACACTGTGATCTCATTGCTGTCCCTCCAGGACCCTGACCCTAGCTTGATGCTGTGTCGTCCCCGTGCAGGTGCGCTTCCTGGAGCAGCAGAACAAGATGCTGGAGACCAAGTGGAGCCTGCTGCAGCAGCAGAAGACAGCAAGGAGCAACATGGACAACATGTTTGAGAGCTACATCAACAACCTTCGCCGGCAGCTGGAAGCCCTGGGCCAGGATAAGCTGAAGCTGGAGGCGGAGCTTGGCAACATGCAGGGCCTGGTGGAGGACTTCAAGAATAAGTGAGTCCGCCCCCTGGTTACGTCATCTTACCTTGCCTGGCTGCGTCCCCGTGGCCCTCTGCTTATGGGCAGTTTGGCTTCACGGCCACATGATCAGTTTTGCCTGGGAACAGTCAATTTTATGCTAACACACCAGTCCAATTTCAATCTCAGGACGGTTTGGATTTGGGCATTAAATTTAGATAGTGTACCTAAGCTGAGTATGGTGGCGTGTATTTGATGCTTCTCTCAGGAGGCAGATTTCATAGTGAGTGCTGGAGCTCCATAGTGAGAGTATGTGTGTATGTGTGTGTGTATGTATGTATGTGTATGTATGTATGTGTGTGTATGTATGTATGTGTGTGTATGTATGTGTGTGTATGTATGCATGTGTGTGTATGTATGTGTGTGTATGTATGTGTGTGTATGTATGTATGTGTGTATGTATGCGTGTATGTGTGCATGTATGTATGTGTGCATGTATGTATGTGTGTGTATGTATGCGTGTATGTGTGCATGTATGTATGTATGTATTTTACTCTAACATCCCTGGTCTGACTGGCAAACTCTCCAGACAGAGCTCTGAGGGCTCATGTCAGGCCCCATGCCAACTCTCCCAGGTGCCAGATCTAATGTGGATTTATTTACTTTTCCCATTGGCTGAGAATAAGGCTGGGTGGGGAGAGGGGATTGGCTAAGCCATGGCAGAAGGACCAGCCTCACATGGCCTACATCTCCGAACTGAACTTTCCAGCTATTTATTCCTCCATCAAAAAGCAAGGTGGGGTAGGAGCGGAACCCTCTTCTTGCATGCGTTTGACTCCATGATGCGAAGGCCAGGGCTCCGTCCCCGGCGGCGGCGGCACCAGCTCAGGGCAGCCTGCCTTCACCTGTCACCTGTCACCCCTGACCCCAAGTCCCTTCTTACTAGGTACGAGGATGAAATCAACAAGCGCACAGAGATGGAGAATGAGTTTGTCCTCATCAAGAAGGTGAGCGAGCGTTGGGGGCTACAGAGATGGTGCAGCGGTCAAGGGCACGTGCCTTTCTTCCAGGGGACCTGAGTTCAGTTCCTATTACCCACCTCAGATGGCTCACAGCGGCCTGTAACTGCAGCTCCAGGGGATCCGGTGCCTTGGGCCTCTGAGGGTGCCTGAACTCAAATACACACACACACACACACAGACACACACACACACACAGACACGCACACACACACACACAGACATGCACACACACACACACGCACACACACACACACAGACAGACACACAGACACACACACAGACACGCGCACACACACACAGACACGCACACACACACACACAGACACGCACACACACACAGACACACACACACAGACACACACACAGACACACACACACACACACACGCACCCACAGACACACACAGACGCACACAGACACGCACACACACACAGACACGCGCGCACACACACACATAGACACACACATACAGACACACAGACACACACACACACACACACTTAAACACAATGAAATTTAATTAAAAACAAAAGAAAGAAAGAAAACTAGGTCCTCTTCCCTATATGCAGGCATGGGAGGCTGTGGGACTCACATCAGGAGTTCTCTGGGTTTTTTGTTTTGTTTTTTTTTTCCTTCTACTTAACATAATAGAAAGGTAGGGCAGAGTTAGCCTCCCACAGTTAGATAGTATTTCAGATATCGAGTTGGACAAGGTTGGTGGCCTAACCTTAGCTTTCTGGAGGAGGAAGTGTGCGGGTGGGGGCCTGCAGGAAGCAGAGATACAGTTGCATGGCTCGGACCCAGGGGAATAGCTAGAGGCTGGATTGGAAGGTCAGCCACAAGTCTAGGCCACGGGCAGATGTTGGGGAGCCCCTGAGCACACTGAACTCAAGCACCTCACCTCACCTCACCCTCAGGATGTGGACGAGGCGTATATGAACAAGGTGGAACTCGAGTCCCGCCTGGAAGGACTGACTGATGAGATCAACTTCCTGAAGCAGATCCATGAAGAGGTACGCTGCTCTCAGGGTCTGGAGCGGGCAGCTTGTCCCCATCTTCCAGCGCACCAGTCACCAAGGACCCCACTGTTCAGTAACCATAGGCACCAGTTAACACTGCAATAGAGGTCCGCCCTCTGCTTAAAGTAGGGAAATGGGCTCCTCAAAGCCCTTGTTGCTGGTCTTCGCTTTCCTTCAGGCCTTGTCCCTTTGGCTATTTACCTAACTTCAGGTTTTCCTCGGTGGCTCAGAGACCACCTTCCTTCCCCTCTAACGGTGATGTTTCCAAGCCGCTTGCTTCTTTGTCGTGCTGCAAAGAGCCCTGTGTACAGGGCCGGAGCCTTACCACCTGCCCCCCTGCCCTACAGGAGATCCGCGAGCTGCAGTCCCAGATCTCAGATACGAGTGTGGTGCTCTCCATGGACAACAGCCGTTCCCTGGACATGGACGGCATCATCGCTGAAGTCCGTGCCCAGTACGAGGACATTGCCAACCGCAGCCGCGCTGAGGCTGAGAGCATGTACCAGATCAAGGTAAAGAGCAGCGTTACAAGCCTGGAGGGAAGGCGGGGGGGGGGGGGCGCGGGGGTGTCCCCCTTCCTGGCCGGTTCTGTGCCCTGCATCACGAGGAGGGAACGGGGTTCCAAATTCCACTCTTGCCTGTGGTGGGCTGGCTCTGCAGAGTGGAAGCCTGGAGTTCTGGAAAGGGGCCTTCATTGGCTTCGGTGACGAGGCCAAAGGAGGCTCTTCAGCTAAAACCCCCGCTCTCTTCCTGCCCCTGCAGTACGAGGAACTGCAGACCCTGGCTGGGAAACACGAAGATGACTTGCGTCGCTCGAAGACGGAGATCTCTGAGATGAACCGCAGCATCAACCGCCTGCAGGCGGAGATTGAAAAGCTCAAGGGCCAGGTACTGTTGGAGCAGGGTGTGGCTGGGTCGTGGGGGAGGGAGAGGAGGACTGGAAGGAAAGGGGGAGGAGTCTGTGACCCGGGTTGAGAGTGGGAGGGGTTACCGTCTCCATCGCTACCGGCTGGATGCTGAGCATCTCTGGGTGGTGCCTGGAGAAAGCTCTGGGGGGTAGGGTAGAGTCCCCGTCTCTAGCTAGTCTGCCCTGTGCGGGGCAAGGGTGGGTCTTGCTGCTAGAAGGCAGAGATAAGGCTGGTCTGGCTAAGGCAAAGCTCTAGCGCTGCCACAGGCGGAAGCGTGACGTGGTAGCGTGTGACGTGGTAGCGCGTGACGTGAAAGCAGCTCCCTGTTGCTTCTTACGCTTGCTGGACGGAGTTGGTGGAAGTCAGAGAGGGGAGACTTTCAAAGAAGCTTGGAGTGGTGCTGGGCATGTAGCTCATTCGCGTGCGCCCAAAGCCCTGGGTTCAGTACGGCATAAAACCAGGCACGGGTGGAGAGTACACCAGTAAATGCAGCAGTTGGTAGGCTACATAGGAGGATTGCTGTAAGTTCAAGGCCAGCCTGGCCTATGTAGTGAGTTCTAGGCCAGCCTGGGCTTCAAAACACGACAACACAAAGAAACTCAACGTGGATAGGCCTTAGGAAGGGCATAGACCAATTACCACCTGGTCGCATATCTCCCCCCCCCCCAGAGGGCAAGCCTGGAGGCTGCCATCGCTGATGCTGAGCAGCGTGGGGAGATGGCCATTAAGGACGCCAATGCCAAGCTGGCTGAGCTGGAGGCTGCCCTGCAACGGGCCAAGCAGGACATGGCGCGCCAGCTGCGCGAGTACCAGGAGCTCATGAACGTCAAGCTGGCGCTGGACATCGAGATCGCCACCTACAGGAAGCTGCTGGAGGGCGAGGAGAGCAGGTGGGTTTGGAGGTCTCTCAGGTCAACGGCAGCCGATGATGTCATTGCAGCCTCTGCTCCCACAGCTCCTCAGGGCTCACAGGGGAGACAGCTGTATGGCTGAGCGCAGGGATGGAGAGGGGTGGGCTCTGTCTGGAACCCCGCCCCCCCCAACACTTGGATTCTGCTCTGGGATGAAAGGGGCCAAGAGTTGGCCCTGAAACAACACCCCCCCCCACCACCCCCGCGTCTTGTTGCAGGCTGGAGTCTGGCATGCAGAACATGAGCATCCATACGAAGGCCACCACCAGTGGCTACTCAGGTGAGTGGCCTGGGCCTTGGGGGTGGAGGGGAGGGCTCCCAGGAGGTCAGGGCTCCGGAGACGCTATGCTCAAAAGCCATTGGCAGAGGCAAAGGGGAAGGGGTAGGGTCCATATTCTTGGTAGAGGTCCAGGCTGATGGGTAACATAAAAGCTGGCTCTGTGCCAGACCTGTGCTAAGACCCTTATGTGTGCTTGCTACTGTGGGCCCTTATGCGCCTTCACATTTGCACCTGCAAGTCTTCCTCCTCATACCTTGAGGGAGGGGCCCAGTTGAGTGTTCGTCAGGGACATGCAGCTAAAAGGGAGGGCCTTGTCCATGTTGGGTTCACTTCTTCCAGAAAGTACGACCCAGGCGACCCTGGCGGTTATTGGTCAGGTCAGGACCTGCCTCTCCGCCCCCTGTGGTTGTCAGAGAGTGACTAGCCTGTGCTCACACGGCTGCCTCTGTCTCTCGCCCTGGACCAGGAGTACTCAGCTCAGGCTATGGGGGACTCACCAGCCCGGGCTTCAGCTATGGCGGCGTGAGCGCCTTCCAACCCAGCTTCAGCTCTGCCGGGGGCTCCAGCACCATCACGCGCACCAAGGCTGTGGTTGTGAAGAAGATCGAGACCCGAGATGGGAAGTTGGTGTCCGAGTCGTCTGATATTCTGCCCAAGTGAAAGGCCACCGACACGTCTTTGCAGCCTCGGCTCCTGCGGCTGCTCAGGGCTCACGGGGGGAGACAGCTGCATGGCAGAGTGCAGGGAGCAAGAGACCCACCCAAGGATCAGCCCTGAACCCTCTAGCCAACCTTGGGAGGACTCTCCCATCTGGGGCACGTATGGCCCCTGCCTTCCACCCAAACCCAATTGTATTTTCCAAAATAAAGCCTCAGCTTTCTCTACCACCCAGCTTTTGCTGTGTCTCAGTCAGGGTTTCTATTGCTGCAACGAAACACCGTGACCAAAAAGCAAGTTGGGGAGGAAAGGGTTTATTGGTGGCTTACGCTTCCAGATCATAGTTGGGAGGAAGTTAGGACAGTAACTCAAGCAGGCCGGGAACCTGGAGGCAGGAGCTGAGGCAGAGGCCGTGAAGGGGTGCTGCTCGCTGGCTTGCTCCCCGTGGCATGCCCAGCCTGCTTTCTTACAGAACCCAGGACCACCAGCCCAGGGATGGCTCCACCCACAGTGGGCTGGGCCCTCTCCCACTAAAAGAGAAAATGTCTTACAGCTGCATCTCATGGAGGCATTTCCTCAACTGAGGCTCCTTCCTCTCTGATGACTCTAGCTTGTGTTGACGCACAGCCAGCCAGTGCACCATGTATATATGTTCTTATAGGTGGGCTGGGCTGGGCAGGAGGCTCCTTCCTAAGACATGTGCTGGGCAGGGGAGTCCTCCTCCAGGCTGTTTCAAGAGAAGCCTGTTGGAAGCCGGTTGGTGCCCTGGCTATGGGCCACGGTTCTTGCCAGTGTGTAGCCTTTTATAGGTCACAGCTGGGTCCAAGATACCCAGGTTCCCTTGAGCTCGGCAGCACACTTGGGTGGGCCTATCGGAGAGCGTCGGTCTGCTGTTCCCCAGACCCTAGCATCTGCAGCGCACACAGAAAGAGGCTCAGCTGGGTGCCGGAAGTCAGCATTGTTCGATTGTGCCTGCCTGTCCTTGGCCAGACACAGTCCTGTGTCTAGATGTGTTTGCTTTCTCTGTTTCCTTGCCAGGGACCCAGGAGGTCTGGCTTGCTAACCCTCCAGGTGTGCAGAGTCTATTTTTAGTGACGGGGTGTGTCATGCCACAATCCCTAGATGCCATGATTGTTCAGTATAGGACTTGGCACTGATATGTGGGTTTGTCCCTACCCCTCCCCAAATTTTAACGCTGTGCTTGATAGAAAGGGCGTGTGTGGAGCCAGTGTTTGCCTGTGGAGGGTGGACCATGAACTTATGGGTGTGTGTGGATTACACTGAAGTATGTGAAGGGGTCTGCCTATTTGTTAAATGAATGGACAGGAAAGTGTTAGGAGACAGCTGGGTGAGGCACTAGCGACACTTGGGCGCCATTGCTATCAGTGTGAGAGTTCCCAGCAGCCACCTGGTCCATGCAGTGCCAGCCTAGGTGGGCATCAGGCCTCCTCCTCCGCACCACCTCCGAGGTGTTTTGCTATTTTGGATTTGTTGGAAACTGATGGAGAACAGATGCAGAGCAGACAGGAAGTAGCTGCGGACTATCACAGGAAGCTCACAGGAGGCCTCACTGTGGCTAGGTCTGCCAGGCCCTGGCACCAGTCTTGTCACCTTCCCAGCTACCTGACTCCATGGGTGTGGGGTTAGGTCAGCAGTGTCCCCTCCAAGTCTCCAGCATGTTCTTAGCCAGGGCCAGAGGTCCTAAGTCAGGGGCCTGAGTCATGTATTGTGCTAGTCACAGCCTGGGCGACAGCAAACCCCAGCGAGCCAGGTTTGGCCACCTGTCCTTACCTTAAATGCCAACGAAAGAAACCAACAAAAGCGGTAAACAGAAAAAGGAGCCTTCAACATGGCCACAGTGGGGAGAGGAACAAGTCACAGTGGCGCCCAAGTCCACTTTCAGGGGCCTGCCTTGAGAGTAGGGTTAAGTAGAGGACCCGAGCCGTG
>OU015748.1:124675863-124690004 GCA_907169655.1 Acomys percivali | reverse complement strand
TCTCTCTCTCTCTCTCTCTCTCTCTCTCTCTCTCTCTCTCTCTCTCTCTCTCTCTCCCCTCCTTCCCTCCTGTCCTCCCTCCCTCCCTCCCTCTCTTTTTCTTTCTTTCTTTCAGTCCATATCTAGCCCTGAATACTTGTAGGTTCTCCATCTGGAGATTCTACAAACCGTGAATAGAAAATGTTCCAGGAGAGGGGAAACATTCTCAAACATTTATTACTAAATAAAACAGTCTAACACTACAGTAGCAGTTACATGATGTTAAACACAGACTATCAGCGACCCACAGGACAGGGAAGTCTAAGGGCTCAAGTTGGGACGGCCCATTGTTGGTGCTACTTTTTATCCCTTATTTTATTTTGGTTTCTTAGACCTCTATCTCCCTTCCACCAACTCCCCAACAGGAAGGTTGGAAGGGACAGGGGACACAGACCTCTTTACTTCTTCTAGCTGGGTAGGGTTGTTGGGTTCTTTGGGGGCAGTGCCAATCTCCGTTGTCAGGGTATCAACAAACAGCAAATGGACCAGCGGCCGTCCTCCTCCTCTGACTGGCTCCTTGAAGCATTTTCTCTAGTGTTCCTTTGTCCCCTGGGCTCTGGTATTTATACCCTCTCAGAGTCCTCACGGGTCAACTATCTCAGCTGGCAAAGACCAACCAGCTGTGGATAAACCAAGGCAGTCCCTACATTCCACACTTAGGACGAAAACAAAAACCTGTTTACCTAACATAACCGAGTTTACAGCTTCCACTGCAGCCCATGCTGCTCGTAACTGCAGCTCTTGAGAGTCCGAGGGAGCAGGATTGAGTTCAATGCCTGGACTGTGTAGCCAGAGTTTGTCTCAAATCAAAAGCCAGAACCAAAAACAACCAACCAACCAACTAACCAACCAACCAACCAACCAACCAACCAACCAACCAACCAACCAAACAACACCCCCCCCCCAACAAACAAACAAAACCTAAACTAAGTAAAACCAAAGCAAGATGGAATCCAAGCTAAGGGCGGGTATGTTAGGTTCAGGGCAGAACCCACCTGGGGTTTATCTGGGAGACAGACTCTGAGTATTTTGGTTCCCCAGGGGGTCCGGAAGTCAGTTTTCTCTAGGGCTGAGGGACAGCTGTAGCTGCTTTTCCTGCAGGGCTTGTGCATCATGAATGAAGGAAAAAAAAAAAAGGGAAAGGCCACGACCACTCCTAGGTCTGTCTGGTGGAGGAGAAAGGTTACTGTAGATAAAAGGGAGAGCAGAGAGAGATGCCAGAGTCCTGAGTGGACAGGACCCTGAGCCAGGTGAGGAGAGGAAGGGGGGGGGAGGTGACAGGGAGTGGGGTGGGGTGGGGGAGCAGCCACTGACCGAGAAGGGCAGCCTGGGCTGAGAGACTAGCCAAGAGAGTAGACAAAAAAAAAAACCAAAAAAACAAGTAACCAAACCAGCTGGGTTGTATAGGGAAGAGTCCCTGGGCGAAGAGCAGCAAAGCCCCAGGGCTGGAGGAGTGCTGGCTTAGACGCCCAGGAACCTGCAGGGACAGCGTGGGGTGCGAGCTCTGCTTTGATATGTTAAATAGGTACCTATTTAACACAGCAGAGCGGACCTAGGTCTGAGACCCAACAGTTAACCCCTTAGAGCCGCTGATGATCCTGAAAGGCTGCTTAGAGCCCCAGAGTTACCCATTTCCTTTTGGTCACACTGTTTTTTTTTTTTTTTGAGACAGGGTTTCCCTGTGTTATCTTCGCTGTCATGGACCAGGCTGGCCTCAAACTCACAGGGATCCTCCTGCCTCTGCCTCCTGAGTGCTGAGATTAAAGGGGTGTGCTACCACGCCCGGCCACACTGGAAATTTTTTTTTTATCATATACAAACTAAATTTCAAATTAATTAATTAATTACATTAATTTATATTAAAAATTACTTTCTGTTTTTTTGAGTGGGTCAGACAGACATGTTATATACAATTCAAGAGCCCAGGAGGGCCCTGGCCTGACCCACTTTCCCTGGTTTCTCTTGCAAAGGGCAGCCAGGCTGTGTTTCTTGTGACTTGTCCCAGGTGGTGTCTGTGCGTGTACAGCTCCCCAGGCTGAGGACACTTCACAATGTTGACTTCTGCTAAGGGCGGCACAGACTGTTGTCACAGCCCTGCTTTGAAACCCACTCCCCGTTGCCCTGGCAGTCATGGTGTGCCTCTTCAGATTCACAGTGCTGTCACAGTGGCTTGTCCCTCTGCCTCATAGTCCAGACACCGCCCCCACCCCCCTTGCCCCTCCATCCCCCCCACCCCTGTTGCCATCTCTCATCACCCCACTTCTCCTGAAACAGTGGCTTGTCCCTCTGCCTCATAGTCTGGACACAGCCCCTGCCCCCCATCCCTTACCCCCTCACCCCCCTGCCCCTCCACACCCCTGTCCCCCACCCCTGCCTGCCATCGCATCCCTGAGGCTCAGGAATTCCAGTTCCAGGACAGCTTCTTTGGGCCCCTGGCAATGACACGGTCACATGGGGCAGTCCTTCACGACCTCTCCACTTCAGTTCCTGCCTCCAGGGTCCTGCTTTGGCTTCCTGCTGTCATGGACTGTTCTTCTGTTCTTCTCCCAAGTTGCTTCTGGTCAGAGTTTTATGACAGCAATAGAGATCAAACGGATGCATAGTGCCTTTTCTGTCTGAGACAGGGTTCATGTAGCTCAGGCTAGCCTCAGCTCTACATGTAGTCAAGGATGGCCTCGAACTCCTCATCCTCCCGAGTGTTGGGATTTTGTGTGTGTGCCACCTGTACTGTGGTGCCAGGATCAGCCAGCCTCTGGGCTTCCTCCGTATGCTTCACCCCCAAAGAGACCCCCCCCAAAGGTGACAGTGAAACTGGGCGGAAGTTTTAGAGGACCCCACACCCTGTTTTATTAGCTTCAGCTGTCAACGTGCCCAAATTTAGCATCGCCCAGAGGGAACCTCAAGTGAGGCACTTCCTCAGTCAGGTTGGCCTGTGGCCTCATCTGTGAGGCATTTCCTTGCTGGCTAATTGCTGTAGGAGGCCCAGCCTGCTGTGACACGCCTTCCCCTGGGCAAGCGGTCCTGGGCTATATGAGGAAGCTAGCAGCCATGTTTGTTCCTCTGGTGTCTGCTTCAGGATTCTGCCTTGCGCTCCTTTGGCTTCACTTGCTGACTAGCCTGGAAGGTGAAATAAATCCTCTCCTCCCAGGTTGGTTTTGGTCATGGTGATGACGCTAGGGCACGCCCCTTCTCCCAGAAGCAACCCCTTCCCCAAGGCGTTCACTACAACTCAGAGCCATACTGAGATGCCACCGCCACCGTTAGGGAGTCTGTGGCTGACGTTAGGATTCACTCAGGGATGGGCAGTAAATTTGGACATGACTCCTGCCTCCTTCACCTTCTTGTCCTATAGAGTGATTTCATGTCCACCAAAAGCCACACTGTACTTTCACAAAACCCAAATTTAGGGTTTAGTTACTCAACTGCCGGTGTCTGTGCCCAAGATAAAGGACGGGTCCTGGCGTGGCCCGAGGCCTGTGCTGGGTGGGCCTCTGCCTGTCCATGGCAGTCCCCGCTCTCCCCAGAACCTCGGAGAACGAGCTGTGCGTTGGTTAGATCTGAACAGGGGGTCTGGGTTTACTGCATGCATTGCCCTTGGTTGGTGCAACAGTTGTGCAGGGCCCCCTGGATCCAGATCTGATAGCCTTGATGGTCTCCTTGTGGGGCTCCTGAGGCCTCTGAGTCCTTCCATCCCCCCATTCTTCCATGCACTCTCAAGGCTGCGCCCAGAGTCCATCAGTGTCCCAGCCTCTGTCCCGATCCCCCGCTGGGTGGAGTCTCTCAGAGGAAATCGATATTGAGCTACTATCCACTTATAAGTGACTCCATCTTATTTTATAGATATTTTAGTGGGCGACTTTTGGAGGTTCAGAATGCTGGTCTGAGAAAGATGAACTTGATCTCATGCACTCTGGGTTCCACTGGAGGGTGTGTGTTTGTGTGTATATGTGTGTGTGCCTGTGGTGTGTGTGCATGCGTGCATGTGTGTGGTGTGGTGTGGTATGTGTGTGTGGTGTGTGTATATGTGTGTTTGTATGTGTTTTCATGCATACATGCGTGCCTCTGTGTGTGCGCACATGTATATGGTGTGATGTGTATGTATGTGTGTGAGTGTGTGTGTGTGTGTGTGTGTGTGTGCATGAGCACATGCAAGCAGGGTTTTAGGAAGACCAATCCCTGGCATGGTTGAATAGGGACACATGACTCAAGTCAGCTCAGGAAAATGAATCCTGGGAAGGAACCACAAGGCCTGGGTGGGCATCAGGGCTCTGTTACCTATGAGAGCTTGATCTGACCATGTCACCTCCCCTCTCTTCATTTCATGACATGAGGGCAAGTGAGCCAAGTCATGGAGGTGGTGAAGGTCAGCGCCACAATGTGGGGCTTGTGAACTACCAAGAGAGATGGCATGTCTGCTCTTTGGGGAAACTGTCTTGTGCCTTCTCTTTCTTTGACACCCAGTTGTTTCTTTTGGTTTTTGGGTTTTTTTGGTGTTTCGAGACAGGGTTTCTCTGTGTAGCCCTGGCTGTCCTGGACTCCCTTTGTAGACCAGGCTGGCCTCGAACTCACAGCGATCTGCCTGCCTCTGCCTCCCGAGTGCTGGAATTAAAGGCGTGTGCCACCACGCCCGGCTGGTTGGTTGGTTTTTTGAGACAGGGTTTCTCTGTGTAGCCCTGGCTGTCCTGGACTCACTTTGTAGACCAGGCTGGCCTCGAACTCACAGCGATCCACCTGCCTCTGCCTCCCAAGACCGCAGTTGCTTTTAACTGGAGCAGCGAGAACACAGAGGGCTGGAGAGGGCACTTGTTTGCTGCTTTGCGATTGCCTCCCTCTCCCTCTGGGTGAGGTTTCATCACGTCCTCTTCTTGTCGTAAGTTAAATGGAGAGAAGCTCTTTTTCTTTAAAGAAAAAAAAATTTTTACTTTTATGTGTTTGGTATTTTGCCTGCATGTGCTTCTCTGCACCATGTGTATGTAGTGCCTGCAGAGGCCGGAAGAGGGCATCAGCTCCCCTGCTCCCCGCAGAACTGGAGTTATGGACGGCAGTGAGCAGCCAGGTTGGTGCTGGGACTCCATCCTGGCTCCTCTGGGAGACCAGCAGATGCCGGTAACCACGGAGCCGTCTCTCCAGCCCCTTCTTCATCCCTTCTGTGCTGGCTTCTAGTCCGGAGTGTTCCTCTAAATACGCTCTCACTGAGGCAGGCTCAGCTCTCTGTTTGGAGTCCCAGAAGCAGACAACGGCTTGGGAAGCCGAGGCGTTTGGTGGTAGAGTTTAGATCAGAGCATCAGACTTGGAACTAAGGCCAACCGTTTGCCAGATGACCTCACCTGCCCCTTGTGCCCTAGTGGAGACCACTGAACGCGGGTCTGTCCTAGGCAGAAGTCCTGGCTTTGCAGTATGGGCCTCTTTATACAGGCTTCGTGCGCCCCCTGGTGGACGTTGTAGAAACTGTTCTGCGCTGTAGGGAGCGGCTCCTTTTCTCCATCCCAAAAGGCCATTTGCCCCGAGGGGTGATAACGAGGGGTGATAACGTGGGGTACCTTGAAGAGAGATTTGCTTTAAAAGATCAGTTTTCCAAACGCAAGCAGGAGCCAAGCTGCCACGGTAGGAGCGGGGCAGGTCTGAATAAGAAAGCGTGGACAGGCGCCCTGTGAACAACTTGATGTTGACAGAACACTGTGGGAGACACGCTCTAAATAAGATGGCTCAGTCATCATTAGAAATGGTTGCAGTGGGACAGAAGGAAGGGTAGTCAGATTCTCAGAGACTACAGAAGCCGGGCATGGGAGACGGAGGCAGCTTTTGAGTTCCAGGCCAGCCTGGTCTACATTTTAGGGTTCTATCTCACAAGTAATGATAAAGGAAAAAAAGATCAAAATGAAAACGAGGACGCGGCCGCTCCTAGGTGTGGTTGAGGGGAAGGTTTCGCAGCAAGAGGCGCCCTGATGAGTTCAGAGCAGGGAGAGAAGGTAGTGGGCTGGACACGGCCGGCTGTGTAGAGCAGGCCATGTGTAGGCTCAATTTTCTTAACCAATATATCTTATTACAACTTATTAACCGAGCGTACGTCAATTATAACCTGACTAACCAAAACAATAGGAAAAGAGAATTAAAGAACACAATAACAAAACCCTAAGGGTATCAGTTCCAAGGAGCGATTCGCCGGGCATAACCAGCAGGATTTCTTCTGCTGGAACCTGCAGTAACCAGAACCCAGACCCTCAGCAGGAGCCGGAGCCCCGAAGCCTTCCCTCGAGCGGTTCTCTCTAGGAGCCTCTCAAAGTGCAGCGATGAACAGTCAAAACTATCCCAAGTCTCCAAAAAGCCCCGCCTCCAGTTCTGGGCTCATTTATACATCTCCTCCCAGAGTGTGTTCAAGGGATCTTTTCAGCTGGCAACAATCAAGCTCCCGCAGGAGGTGGTTGGTCTTCTAGTGGATTAACCTCACCTGTTCTCCCACAAGACCATTCCGAACCCACACTTGAGATCATAAAAAACAAGTTTATCTCTCCTTCAGCCATGAGAGGAGTGGGCGGGGTGGGGGCGGGGCGAGAGAGGAAGAGGAGGGAGGAGCCAAGAGCCAAGGGACCAACAGAACCAAGGGAGCCCGTGGCCCAAATGGAAGGCTTATTTTTATTTATTTTTATTTTTATAGGAAAGAGAAGCTGGGGGAAGGAGGTGGAAGCCCAGGGGTGGAGGGGTTTGTGGGGTGCAGTGAGAACCGCTGAGAGGAGCCAGGGCTGTATAACAGGTACTTGTGATGCTGAGAGAGCCTGGCTGCCAGCCAGTGTGCACTTCGGTGTGTTAAAACAGACGCTGCAGTTAGCCATTTGTCCCTAGTTTCTTTGAGACCTGACAAAAAAAACTTTATAAAAAACAGCAGTTACCAAGAAGAGACTTGATACCCTATGAGCATATAAAGGGGGAGGAAGTCCCCCTCAGTCACAGTCATAGGGGAAGGGAGTAAGGGGAAAATGGGAGGGAGGGAGGAATGGGAGGAT
The DNA here is from genome assembly GCA_907169655.1 of Acomys percivali. Taxonomy (NCBI): domain Eukaryota; kingdom Metazoa; phylum Chordata; class Mammalia; order Rodentia; family Muridae; genus Acomys; species Acomys percivali. The sequence continues at coordinate 124,682,964 of OU015748.1, read as the reverse complement.
ACAAGGGATGGGATAACCATTGAGATGTAATATGAATAAATTAATAATAAAAAAAAAAACCAGCAGTTAGTGCCACTGTGTCATAGTGCACTCACTTTGCCACTTCTTTGGCTAAGGCCGGTCACTGGGTGTGTGGGTGTGTGGGAGGGTGGGGGGATGGGGGTGGGAAGGGATGGGGAAGGGTGGGGGGAGGAGTCCAAGGAACCAGATTTGTATGACCACGCAGACAGCCCATGTTCCCATGTCCTAGTGGGACTGATTGGAGTCTGAATGCCTAAACCCACAACACACACACACAGACACATGCACACATACACACACATGCACACACACACACACACACACACACACACACACACACATACTTACACTTGTATGTTGGTATCGGACTTAGGATATGTTGGATTATATGAAGTATTGCCTTAAACTTAATTTCAATGTACATGTTGGCCCAGGCCTGCTATTTCAGCACCCTGGGGTTGAGGCAAGAGACCCAGTGATCAGGGCAGCCTAGGCTGAGACTGTCTAACCAAACTGAATTAACTACTGTGCTTCCTTTTGCTTTCAAAATAAGGTTATGAGCTAAGAGTAGTGGCACACGCCTCTAATCTGCATCTGAGGGGCAGATGCAGGTGGATCTCTGTGAGTTAGAGACCAGCTTTGTCTACAGAGTGAGTTCCAGGACAGCCAGAGAGAGCTGCACAGTGAGACACCCTCCCTCCCTCCCTCCCTCCCTCCCTCCCTCCCTCCCTCCCTCCCTCTCTCTCTCTCTCTCTCTCTCTCTCTCTCTCTCTCTCTCTCTCTCTCACACACACACACACACACACACACACACACACTCACACACACAAAATTCTACGGGCAACTCTCATTTTACAGCCAGTGTTTGCCAGCACCTTTCAACGTGGGGGACAAACCGAGGCCAGGAGAGCAGAAAGCTGTGCCCCCCCCCTTTTGTGCCCTTTCCTGGTCCCTCAGAGGCAGCATCTTCCCCAACCAGGTAACTACCCAGGAATGTGGATCCAGAGTGACCAGAGGTGACTTTACAGTAGAGATCTGAAGTTTTACATGAAACCCGACTTGTATTATTTATTTATTTTTATTTCATGTGCATTGGTGTTTTGCCTGCATGTATGTCTGTGTGGGGAGTGTCAGATTCTCTGGAACTAGAGTCACAGACAGTTGTGAGCTGCCATGTGGGTGCTGGGAATTGAACCTGGGTCCTCTGGAAGAACAGCCAGTGCTCTTAACTGCTGAGCTCAGCCCGAATCCTGACTTTTAAATGCTAGCAGGTAGTCCTAATGTTTAAGGAGTCCATCCTGCCCATCCTCACATGGGTCACCGGAAACTGTTCTGAAAACTGACTCTAAACAAGGGCTTGTGTCAGTGACAGCAGCACAGGACCCTGAACAGGAGCGCCACCAACCTGGCTCCTGTGAGAGTCACTGCTGGCCTTGGGACACAGCACTGGGGGGTGTGGGGACTCAGGACACAGAAGTATAGTATAGCGGGCCTGGGGTCACTATTAAAAGTTCCTAATCCTTGTTTAGAATTATGCATAGACGGCACTAAAATGCCCTCAGTAAGCTAAGCGGCATCTCCACGCACAGGGAATTCTAATTAAATTGGTTCTGTGAAGAGCAGTGTAGGTCACTTCCTTGTCATCGGCTGAGCCAGTACCAGGGTAGTGGGCACACATTGGAACCCAGGCAAGCTGTACTTGGTCCTGAGTCAGTGAGGACACATTTCTGAGTACTTAAAGATATTCACAGAACTACTTAGACGCATCTAGGCGCAGAGCCAATCTTCACTGCGGGGGTGGGTGTGGGTGGGGTGGTGGTGGTGGTGGGCGAGGGGGGGGGGTGGGTGGGGGTGGGCGGGGGGGTGGGCGAGGGGGGGGGGGGGGGGGGGGGGGGTGTGTACCACTCCCCATCTCCTCGAAAAGAGGAGAACTGTCAACGAAGTCCAGTATGTCTTTACAAAGGGAAGCCAGTGATCTTAAGTACAGTTGCTACTGATTACATAACAGGCCCCCAGACCTCAGCTCAACGGACGCCATGGTTGCAGCACCATTCAGGCTGTAAAACTCAGCGCGCAGACAGCACCACTCACCAGAACGAAAACAAAGGCCTGATCCATCAACGTCCACAGTTCTGGAAACGTCTCTCAGTGTACTAACCGTGCCTTTCAGCTTCTGTAGTTTGCTTCTGGCTGACTGTTCTTGCTCACTGAAGTATGCTAGCCCAGAACAGGGTTTTTGTGCTTAAAAGCTCATGCTGAGAAAGGCTCGGGGCTGCACTGGGATCCTGGCTGGCTGACAAAGCCTTTCTATTGGCTTGGACCCACTTCGGGGCAGTCTCCTCTGGTGGGCCCCCCACGTCATTTCTTGTTACTCTGAGAGCGTTCGGATGGCTACCACCTACCTTTAGGAGAGCTCCAGGAATTGAACTCGGCCCACAAGTTGACACAACAACTCCCTTTCCCCACTTACTGACCACCTTGCAAGCCCATTTGTAGCCTTTTTATTTTTTAAAACGGGGCTTCCTTATTTAGCTTTGTCTGGCCTGGGACTCTATGTGGACCCGGCTGGCCTCGAACTCATAGAGATCTCTGCCTCCCAAGTGCTGGGATTAAAGGTGTGTGCCACCACACCTGACACCATTTGAAGTCTTAAAAAGATGAGCTATGAAATCTGTCTGCCTCCCCCACCACCCCCTCCCACACTTTTTTTTTTTTTTTTTAAAAACAAGACAGGATTTCTCTGTGTAGCCCTGACGGTCCTGGAACTTGCTCTGTAGACCAGGCTGGTCTCAAACTCACAGCGATCCGCCTGCCTCTGCCTCCCGAGTGCTGGGGTTAAAGGCGTGTGCCACCACCTCCAGGCTTTCTTCCTCCCTTCTTAATTCTAAGGAAAATCAATTTTGTTTGGGATGCTCAAATACTTCATCAGGTTGCGCCTCCGCGGGCTAGCGTCTGTATGAGAGACTCCCGACGACCAGACCAGCCTTCTGCCCAACACATTGCCTCCGTTTTTCACAGAGGGGCAGGAGGCACACTTCTGAACCAAAACTTCTGTCTTTTTCAACGTTGCCCTTTCAAAAACACTCCTTTGCGCTAACAACACCACAGCTGTGCGGTGGAAGGAGTTCCAGCACACGGGAGGCACAGCACACGTCCACCAGGAGGCAGCAGAGGAGCGTGGAGGAACCGGGCCCTGCAGCTCCAGGAGTTTGGCTCCGGGTCACAGCCTGTCATTGGCCACAGTGGCAAGTTTTGTTCTAATCAGAGGACGCTCCCTCCCATTGTTTTGGGGTCGAGCGCGACCGAGGGGACTGACACTTTGTGTGGCTTTGTGGCTTTTAGTCTCTGGGCCTCGGGAGTCCCACACCTTGTATTGCTGTAGGGTGGGTGGGAGGTGGAGCAGAGTTCCAGGGGTTGTGAGAGGGTCCTGGGCAGCCTTGTTTCCGGAGGAAACTGCTCTGCAAGTTTGGAAGGGTTTCTAGGTGTCTGGTGGCCGCGCCCGCCTGCCTGCTGTGCTCCGTTTGTCCAGCAGGAGGCAGCACCTGGCCCCGCGGCGATGGCGGCGGAGAGCGACGCTAGGGGGCACTCCTGAGCTCCTAGGGCGTCTCCGGCCTCTGTGAGCCGGCAGCTCGGAGGTCCCGCACCCTGTAGTGTGTGTGTGTGTGTGTGTGTGTGTGTGTGTGTGACACGGGGTAGAGCCAGAGTGGGAGCTCCCGTGTCCTGCCGTCCCTCCTCTGTGCGCGGTCCGAGACCCAGGGGAGTCTGACGTTAGGACCCGCCTCTGCAGCCATTCCTCTGCCTCTGCAGCTGAGCTCCCGGCAGGCAGCGTGCCCCGAGGAAGCCCCATGTCCTGTCCTCTGCTCTGTGTGTGTGTGTGTGTGTGTGTGTGTGTGTGTGTGTGTCTGACTTCAGACGCTTCCTTCTTTTTTTTTCTTTTTGGTTTTTTGAGACAGGGTTTCTCTGTGTAGCCTTGGCCATCCTGGACTCACTTTGTAGACCAGGCTGGCCTCGAACTCACAGCAATCCACCTGCCTCTGTCTCCTGAGTGCTGGGATTAAAGGTGTGCGCCACCACGACTCTTCCAAGGCCTTGCCTGTCGGCTTGGTGGGCATCTGGCCTCTTAGCGCAAAGTTGACTTTCTCTGTAAGCCTCTCTCTGGCCCTGGAGGCTGTGCCTGCGCTTCCTGCATCTCCCATAAGGCCCTTCTCCCTCAAGCCCCGCAGTGTGTCCTGACTGCAGTCCGTGTCCCTCCCTGTGCCTGGCAGGAGGGGGTTAGCCTTGAACACCTGCTGTCCAGCTGGAAGCAAGGCCCTGTTGGCATTTCTTTTGCCCTCTGCAGCTATAGCATTCCCATCCTGGGAAGACTGGCACGGAGTGCACGTGTGTGTGTCTGTGTGCATGTCTGTGTGTGTGTATCTATGTGTGTATGTATCTATGTGTGTGTGTCTATATGTGTGTGTCTATATGTGTGTTTGTGTGACTGTATGTCTGTGTGTGTATGTTTGTGTGTGTCTCTGTGTCTACGTGTGTGTGTCTGTGCCTGTGTGTGCATGCTCTCACGTCTTGGGACCAGAGGCCTCGGCAAGCTTGAGTAGAGGTTGTGTGAGCACCGGCACAGACAGGTATAGGCAGGCACAGGCAGACGCGCTCACACTGAATCAGGCGGCACGAGGCTCTGGACACAGGCTGGTGTTTGGAAGAAACATGTGTTGACGTGTTCGCTGCATGGAGTGAAACGCTGCATGGGACACAGACATGGAGCCTCACAACCTAGAGTGTGGTGCTACCAAACCCAGATCTAGTAGTGGATCCAGCCCGAGGGCCCACAGCGGGGCTGTCACACACTGTTGCTCGATTGTTAGCCAGCAGCACGGAGGGTGTAGGAGCTGTCACCGTCACCTGTCTGTCCCTCCACGGGCCTAGTCTGTCCATGCTGCCTGAGGGGCTCTCCTGACTCTGAAAAGAAAGTGTGTATATGTCTGTGTGTGTGCGTGTTTATGTGTGTGTGTCTGTGTGTGTTTATGTGTCTGTGTGTCTATGTGTGTGTCTGTGTCTGTGTGTATGTCTGTTTGTGTCTATGTGTGTGTCTGTGTGTGTTTGTGTGTCTGTGTCCATGAGTGTGTCTGTGTGTGTGTGTGCCTGTGTCTGTGTGTGTGTCTGTCTGTGTGTCTCTGTGCGTGTGTATTGTCTGTGTCTTTGTGTGTTTATGTGTGTGTGTCTGTCTGTTTCTGTATGTGTTTACGTGTCTGTGTCTGTGTGTCTATGTGTATGTCTGTGTCTGTGTGTATGTCTGTTTGTTTCCATGTGTATGTGTCTGTGTGTGTTTTTGTGTCTGTGTGTGCTTGTGTCTGTATGCATGTCTGCCCACAGAGGCCAGAATAGGGCTGTTGGGCCCCTGGAGCTTCTCGTTGTGAGCCACCTGATGTCAGTGCTGGGAGCTGAACCCAGGTCCTCTGGAGGAGCAGCCAGAGTTCCTAGCAGCTAAGCCATCGCTCCAGCCCCTTTCCTGACTGGAACTAGCCCTGTTCTGATTCCTCGTCTGCCATTTTGTTATTGCCCGGCCTGTGCTCCAGCACTAGAGTGTGTGTGTGTGTGTGTGTGTGTGTGTGTGTGTGTATAAATGTGTATGTGTGTATGTGAGAATGTATATATATGAGTGTGTGTTTATGTGTGTGAGTGTGTATATAAATGTGCATGTGTGTATATATGTATGTTGTGTGTATGTGTGTATATCTGTATGAGTGTGCATATTTATGAGTTTATGTATATATGTGTATGAGTGGGTGAGTGTGTATGCATGTGTATGTATGAGTGTGTATATGTGTGAATCTGTGAGTATGTATGTGTGTGTGAGTGTGAAAGCATATGTATCTGTGTGCATGTGAGAGAGAGTATGTGTGTGTAGGTTCTGGGGAATTCATTTTACCCACTAAGCCATCTTCCCAATTACAATTTTTTTTTGTTGTCCTCAGCGTTCCCTCATGGCTGATGTTGTTCCTGGGCAGCAGACCTCAGTAGGCCTCAGCAGGTCACCATAGCACCTTGGGGTCCCGTGGTTCTGTGCTTCAGCCACTGTTTCTGGTGTCCTCGTCCTGGTCCAGCAGATGGTCTGGGAGAGGAGATTGCTTCTGGAGTGGCATCTCCTGGACTTAGCAAAGCTCTGCGTGCGTGTGCATGTGTGTGTGTGCATGTGTGCGTGTGCGTGTGTGTGTGTGTGTGTGTGTGTGTGTGTGTGTATGCTTGCTTTCTGTCACCAGGAAGCTACTTGAGACTGTGGGGATCAGTGTTGGTGGAGAGGGGTCAATCGGAAGAAAAGGAAGGACAGGGGAGCTCTGAGCCGAAGGGCCTCTTCCCGTGTGGCCTAGCCAGCAGGGCTTCTCCTTCAGGCCCCCAGCCCTGCTGTCAAGGACCTGCTTCCCCTCCACCACTGGCCCGCTGACAAGGCCAGCCCCATCTGCCGGGGCCAGATGCTGAGGTGGCAGGCAGAGGAGGAGGTGGGGCTGGAGATGTGCTGGGGCAGCGGGCAACCTGCCCTGTGCTGAGCTGGCAGCTGGTCCTGAGAGCAGATAGGGCCCCACCCAAGCAGGCCAGGGCAGGTAGGGCAGGCCTGCCTCCAGCAGGGAGGGGAGAGAGGAGACGGGCAAGCCAGAGAGCTTTGTTGTTTGCCAAGATGGAAGGTTGTGGGGGCAGTGGTGTGTCCTGTGGGGATTCCTTGTGTGCTGGAGTGAAATATGTCACATCTGCACACTTACCTCTGTGACTGTACATGCATTTGGTTCGCGTGTGTGTGTCTGTAGTCCTCTTCTGTGCTGCGCCCATGGGTCTAGGCAAGGTGTAATGGATGCTGTGTGAGGGTCTAGAATAGATGCAAGTCTGTGTGTGTGACTATGTAGCCCAGGCTAGTCTCAAACTCACTGTCCTCTCACCTTGTCCACCTAAGTGCTTAGATGACAGACATGTGCCACCATGTCTGTCTCTGTTTGTCATATACACACACACTCACTCACACACATACACACACACACACACAGAAAGAGAGAGAGAGAGAGAGAGAGAGAGAGAGAGAGAGAGAGAGAGAGA
>OU015748.1:124647719-124666534 GCA_907169655.1 Acomys percivali | reverse complement strand
ACAAGCAGGAGAGGAAACTCTGTGTGTGTGTGTGTGTGTGTGTGTGTCTGTCTGTCTGTCTGTGTCTGGTATGCTGGAACCAGCAGGAGAGGAAACCGTGGCCTCACGTCCCACCTCTGCTTCAGTGGCATCACCACAGTAGTCCACGGTCAGCCACGGTGGGCACATTCACGTGACAAATGGCAACCATCCCTGTGGTTCCTGCAAGGGAAGCCAAGGGAGGAGGAGCAGAGAGGCCGAGGCCAGGCTGGGTTCCGGCGAGGGCTCAAAGGCAAGTCTGGGTAACTTAGCTAGACCCTGACTCAAGACAGAAAGAAAGAAGAGGCTCAGTGTACAGCGGTGCACCCGGGTGGCTTAGCCTGGATCCCCAGCACCACAGCAGTCAAGAAGCAGTGCTGCCGGGCACTGTGGGACAGAGGGGAGCACTGCCCTTTCCCTGGGCTTCCTCCCTGTCCTTGGTCAGAAAGCACACAGGCAGCCACACTGCACGGGAGGGGCGGGGCCCTGGGAAGGATTCCTGGACTGAGTGTGAGACCCTTGTTTTGGGGATAGTGGCAATTGTTCTGCTTTCTACAGAGACTGGATAACTCTGCTTCCTCTGGGACAGGGTGTGAGGACATAGAGGAGAGTTCCGCACAGTGACAGTGCTGAGGGGCAGCCATAGTATGCCCGTAAATGCGTAATTAGTACCACAGTTCGGGTGTGATAATTACACACCGTCCTCAGTCCCACTGTCCTTAGAACACACACGCGCACACACACACACACACACACACACACACACACACACACACACACACGTTGGCTCGCTCCCTCTTCCCAACCCTTGTGCCGTGGGAAAGCTCTCCTTTTTTGGTTTGGCCTTCTCTAGTAAGGGCCAGCACAGACATCAAAGTGGCATCCTCATTCCTCGCTGTCATAAGCCCACTCCCTAGGGAGTGCCACTGTTCTCCCGTGGCAGCTCAGCCCGTGGCAGCTCAGTGAGGAGAGCGTGGCTCCCTGTCTGCAGTCAGGCAGGACAGGGCAGGCAATGCTAGCTGTGCTGTCCTCAAGGGCAGGCACAGGTGGGCTGCTGTGTGTGATGACACCACGAGGATGTCATCACCAGGCCTGCTAGAAATGGGGAAGTGCTGTTAAGGGTCAGAGCCTGAGGTGACATCCCCAATAAGCCAGGTTTAATCACCTGTCCTAAGGCAACTAAACAGACCCCTCCTTTTCCGCTTGTCGAATGTGGCCACACTGCAGCTTTGTCTTTGGGTCCTGGCATAGGTTTAGGTTTAAGCAGAGGGCCAGAGCTATGCTAGGTGGTCCTGGCCAGAGTGTGACCCCACCCACCACTGACCCATCACTGTCTTGGTTCCAACCTCGCCCACCCCCGTATGTAAGGTGGTCTGACAAGCTGTAAATCTCAGGGCAACAAATCCCGCCAACGTAGCTGGCCCTGGCTTTAACACTTTTCTTCTCCCAGCATGAGATTCTTGGGAATTCTAATTTCTTGGGATAGTCTGATAGCCGGGGGTGGGGGTGAGGGGGGGTGGGGCCGCCGGTTATAGATTACCACATCTGACGACATGGGATTTACTGCCTTGGGGAATCCTGGAGCCTTCTGGTGCCCGTGTAGCCATAGCAACAGCACAGGTGTATGTTTCCTACAGAAGGCCAAGGCGGCCGCAGACGCAGACGGATCTGTTATGTTAATTAAACAATTAGAATGGACTCCTCAAAGCACACACAGGTTGGAGAGGAGAAAAGCAAACTTGCAGGGAGCTGGCATCTCCCCTAGCTGGGCTGCCTTGTCTGGCCTCAGTGGGAGAGGAGTCCTCTCCTTCTCTGAGAAGAAGGAGACAGGGTAGGTGGGGCTGGGAGGGAGGGGGCTGGGATCAGGCCGTGAAGTGATTAAATAAATAAATAAATAAATAAATGGGAAAAAAAAAGAAGCTGGTTATGCATGTCTTTTTTGTTTCTTTTGTTTTTTGAGACAGAGTTCCTTGGTGTAGCCCCGGCTGTCCTGGAACTTGCTCTGTAGACCAGGCTGGCCTAAAACTTGCCCGTCTCTGTCCCTCAAGTGCTGGGCTGAAAGTCGTGTGCCACCATGCCGTGTAGAAGGGGGTGTCTTGAGTTCAAGGTTGGGCTATGTAGGATGCCATACCTCAAAACAACAGCAGCAGCAAAAACAACAACAACATTGAAGAGCATAGGTAGGTAAGGTCCTCAGGGACCCAGCGAGCGAAGTGGGGCTGTTAGGAAATTGGGCAGATGCAAATGACGAAGGCTTGGGAGAATCAGGAAGGCTCCGCCCTGCCCCTGCCCCCCCCCCCCCACGATGATGGATGGAGGGAGCTGAGCTGGCCGGGGACAGGCAGGCTGGGGTGGCTTTGCTGTTGGGTATCCTCAAACAATAACCAGGCAGGGAGGATCAGGGAGCCTGAGAGTGGTCCAGCCTCCGTCCTGGGGCCAGCTCCATCACGCCTCTGCTCTGAGCCTCGATCTCTTTGAGAGAACTTGGGTTCCCTAGACCAGGTCAGGAGCAGCACGGCAGTCTGCGTCTGCTTCAGGGAGACTCCAGGCTCCCGCCCTGTGAGCACACTTGCTTCAGTGACATTCGCACAGTTTATTGAATGTGCTAGTTCTACGTCGGGCTCCCGCCCCCTCTTCTTCCTTCAGCAGCTTGCAAGGGCCTGTGAGGCAGAGGCCTTCACGAGTGCCCACTTGATTTGGTCTAACACGGTGTCTCGAACATGCTATGTGCTTCATCCATGCTGACAGAACGAGCACGTGCTGAGGTGGAAATGCAGTTTTGGATCTGCTGTGTTCCTCCTAAGTTATGATGTCTTACTTCTCTGGGATAAAGTGTCCTCCTTCAACACCGACTTCCCGGGTCCCCGAGAGCAGAGCTGTATGCTGGTGGGGAGCAGAGACTTGGGAACCCAGCTACCTAGGGGACACATCCTGGCTCTGCAACTCACCAGCTGTGTGGCTTTCGGCAAACTAACCGTTCTCACTGAGCCCCCTGTGTCCTGTGGTTTCCTTGTCTGTAAGATGGCGCTGGTAGCAGCAGATGCTTTCTAGAGTGCAAGGACTGAATAGTTAATGTGTGTAAGTTGGCATGTAAGCCGACATGTGAATGCTTCATGTATGTAAACCGCTATGGTAGGCTCATTTGTTTGTAGCTGTTGAAGTCAATGGCTCGTTGGTTGATAGTCTCCTCCTCTCTTCTTCTTCCTCACAGGCTATTCACAGTGGAAATTTCCTTCTCAGGGTTCTGGAGGCTGGAAGTCTGGGGCCAGGTCGCTAGCATGGTTGAGGTCCCCGCCCCATGCTGCTGAGCTCCACCTTCTCAGTGATGCACCCCCCGACCATTGCGAGGAGACGGAGAAGATGCTCCTCCACTAGGCCTGAAAAGTAAACATGAGGGCTGTGTACAGTGTAAGGAAGTGTTTCATTCCTCACACCTTCAATTCGTCTGTTTTACAAGCCTTATACAAAGTGTTTTGTGCACAAGCCAGTAATTCCCGCACATGGGAACAGGAGGCAGGGGAATGATGAGCTTGACTCCAGCCTGGGTGACTTTTATCCTTTTCTTTTATGTTCATTAGCTTTTTTCTGCCTGTAGGGCACACCGGAGGACTCATTCTCATCTGTGTAACAAGCCCTCATCCTTGAGCCAGGCGTGGTGGTGCACGCCTTTAATTCCAGCACTAGGGAGGCAGAGGCAGGAGGATCACTGTGAGTTCGAGGCCAGCCTGGTCTACACAGTGAGTCCAGGACAGGCAAGGCTACACAGAGAAACCTTGTCTCGAAAAACCAAGTAAAAGAAAAAGAAAACAAAACCAAAATCGGACAAGCCCTTGTCCTCTTAGCTCCAGGGGCACATACCGTCGTCCAGCGCTGGCGAGGCGGGCATGGCGGTGGGAACGTGAGGCAGGCAGTCAGGAAACAGGTGACAGTGTGTTGATGTGAGTGGTTGTAGCTCACACAGAGGTTCCTTGGGGTTCAGGAAGACGGTGACCCGATGTCTGTCCTTCCTCTCAAATTAGGACACCGAGGCTGCATAAGCGTGTGGCTGGGTGGTTTCCAGCGGGAAGGTGTCTAGTGATGTGCCACAGGGCTCTGCTCTCACGCTATGTCAGGACTATTGGACCAGCCACCTCCATCCCATGTCCCACTTTACAATGTCCCACTTCCATGTCCTGTCTACTCTTGATTTTTTTTGTGCTCATGAGTAGATTGTCTGTGGGATTAGATATTCTTCTCTAGGTGGAAAGAGGCATTGTTCGTCATGCGGGTGCACACACACATGCAGGCACAGACACACATGTTCTCTCTTTCACATGTACGCATGCACACACAGACACACAGACACACACACACACACACACACACACACACGAACACATGCATGTATGCACACACCCGTGCACACGTTCATGGGCATACATACACATGCACACACACACGTGCATACACGCACAGTCACGTGCCTCATGTTTGGGATGTGTCTCTGCTCAGGAGGGCTTGTGTGGCCTGGAAAGGGAGCTAGTGTCACAGAGAAGACTGCTGAGACCCCACAGGTCAGCACAGCCTGAAAGACGGTGGGAGGCTACAGAATGAGGCTGGGTTGGGATGTCTTCAGCCATCCAGTGTTTGCTGGGCCCTTGCTGGACGTCTGCCCTAGGCACAGAGGACAGAAGGGAGCCACAGGCAGCTCCCCAGCCCTGTAGAGCTCAGGGCCTCATGCCGGGACGCTGACAAACAGAACAAGTCAGTTTGATACAGGGCACAGAAGGGAGAAGGGAGGACACAGGAAGTGGCAGAGGATGTCTGGGCGCCATGCTGGATGCTGCCATTTTGGTTTAGGCTGCCTGAGGGCGGCAGGAGAGCAGCCTGCACGGGCATCCCGGTGGGGGGGGGGGGACTGGAAAGTGCAAAGCTCTGTTCTTCCATATGTTATGTGTGTTATCCTAACTGTGCTTAAGACTGAGTCACCCACTCAGGGTCTGTTTCCTCACCAGACTCTCAGGGTGCTTGGCACTGAGGCCTGAGCTATGGTCTCAGTTAAATTCTTCTCAGCATGGGGCTTGGCACACGGTAGGTGCCCAGACATGTTGCTGAACGAATCTATGACAATTGGGAAAAAAATAAAACAACAACAAAAATTCCCAATAACCAACCCCATCCCCCAGTGGCTGGCCTGGCGCAGGGGAGGCAGAGGGCGGATGTCATGGCACCTACACCACGGAGGCCCAGCTTGAAGATTCTAGCCAGTTTCCATTTTGCTTCAGGGGATCCAGGAGCCTCCCGGCTTCAGTCCTCTGTGGGGTCTTACGCTCCCTTTCCGATCCCCTTCACACGCGTCACTTCACCCCACTGCCTTCTCAAACCCACAGAGCTCTTTTCTCTTTCTAATTCATCTTGCTTTCTACTTTCATGTCCTTTTAGTGGCATTTTCCTACTGGTCCCACTGGTCCTACTGGTCCGCCGTGTACCTTGGACATTGCCGGGTCTTTAAACAAAGTTAATCTATTATGTGTGTATGTGTGTATGTGCGGATGTGTGGATGTGCATAAGTGTGTATGTGTATATGTGTGTGTGTAAGTGTGTATGTGCATATGTGTCAGTGTGTATGTGTGCGAGTGTATCTGTACATATGTACGTATGTGTATGTGTGTATGTGCATATGTGCATATGTGTGTATATGCGTATGTGTGTATGTATATAAGTGTGTCTATGTACTTGCAAGTGCCATAGTGCACTTTTGCATGTGGAAGGACAGCTTGTGGGAGTCAGTTCTCTGGGTTTTGAGAACGCTGTCTAATTATCAGTTTAATGTCTATTTCTCTGCTATTCTGCTTGCTGAGTCATCTTGGTGGGCTTGCATTGTCTTTTATTTTTTCATGTCTAAGAAATGCTTTATTATTTTTTAGAATTTCATACATGAGCTCAGTATTTACATCATTTTCATCACATAGCCTTTCCCATATCCAATCACCCCTCACATCCCCCCATTCCCTTTCAAGTTCATGACCTTCTTTTTTGTTTTCTTTTCGAGACAGGGTTTCTCTGTGTAGCCTTGGCTGTTCTGGACTCACTCTGAAGACCAGACTGGTCTTGAACTCACAGCGATCTACCTGCCTCTGTCTCCCAAGTGCTGAGATTAAAGGTGTGTGCCACCACTGTCCAGCCTGACCTTCTTCTTTAATTAATGTTGCCACAGACAGACACACAGACACACACAGACACACAAACACACACTCAGACACACATACTCACAGATACACACATAGACACACAGACACAGACACAAACACATATTCAGGCACACACATACAGACACACAGACATACAGACACAAACACAGAGACACACACAGACATACAGACACACAGACACATAGAGACACACAGACATACAGACACACACACAGAAACACATACAGACACACACAGACATACAGACACACAGACACATAGAGACACACACAGACATATAGACACACAGACACACATACAGACACACACAGACACACAGACACACACACAGACACACACACACAGACAAATACACAGATACACAGACACATACACATACACTCAGACATACAGATATACAGACACACACACACAGACACACAGACACACACCCCTTACTGAGCCTGTTTATTGTTGCTCATATGTGTATGTGTTTTGTGTTGTCTTTAAGTGAACTTTACATTAGCCACTGGAGGATTCTAGAAGTTCCCTGGTATGATGGTCGAGAATCAAAATTTGCCAGGCCTGGTGGGTGGTGGTATAGGCCAGTAACCCAGGCTACTCCAGACACTGAGGCAGGATGACTGCCAAGTTCACAGCCTGCCTGGTCTACAGAATGCTTTCAAGGCCAGCTTAGCCAACTGAGAGAGACTGTTTCAAAATAAAGTAAAAAGAGGGGTCAAGCTGTCACCAGTGGTAGAGGGCTTGCCTCACATTCAAAGCCATGTGTCCTCAGTATTACACACACACACACACACAGACACACACAGACACAGACACATAGACACACATACACAGACATACACACATAGACACACAGACACACACAGACACACAGACACACACAGACACACACAGACACAGACACACACAGACACACAGACAGACATAGATACACAGACAGACACAGACATACAGACAGACACACACAGACACACAGACACACAGAGACACACAGAGACACACACACACACACACAATTCATCTCTTCGAACTAATGCTGTTGGGTGCTGAGTGGCTGGTACGTCTGGCCTGGCTGGGGGCAGGCTAGCAGACACTGGGGAGCTCTGAGGTCTCATGAGGCAAAGGAGAAGGGTCACTTGGGCAGTTCGGAGGCCTCTTAAGGTGACGTGAGGAGGGCGCTGGCTTCATTCTGTGCACTCTGAGTGTGGGTGGCATTGTTGGTTAAGTCTCTCAGATCCTAGAGTTGAGGCCCAGAGCAGACTGTGGGCTCAGCTGGTGCAATCTCTCGGGTTACCTCAGTACCTGCCCCACCCCCTTAGGAGCCTGAAAGGGCTCAAGTGTAAAACAAAGGCACTGGGTCCCTTGACCTCAAAGCTTCCTACAGATCTCAGGCTCCATCACCTAATAGGCACGGGGAGCTCCAAGGAGGTGGACTTGACCCCATGCTCGACTGTGACCTCTGTTCTCCTTCAGCACAAACGAAGGATGGTGGACTCAGAGCTGTGGGACCCCAGGGATGCAATTAAGCAAGGCTCACTGAGATGCCAGGCTGGAAGAAGGCACACGTTCCTTCTTATTCTTCAAAAATTTTAATATTGCCAGGTGGTGGTGGCGCACACTCGGGAAGCAGAGGCAGGTGGATCTCTGACTTCGAGCCTGGTCTGCAGAGCAAGTTCCAGGACAGCCAAGGCTACACAGAAAAACCCTGTTTCAAAAAACCCACAAAAAGTTTTTCTTTTTTCTTTCTTTCTTTCTTTTCTTTTCTTTTCTTTTTTTTTTCTTTTTTTGGTTTTTTGAGACAGGGTCTCTCTGTGTAGCCTTGGCTGTCCTGGACTCACTTTGTAGACCAGGCTGTCTTCGAACTCACAGCGATCCGCCTGCCTCTGCCTCCCGAGTGCTGGGATTAAAGGCATGCGCTATGCGTGCGCTACCACCGGCTGGCCCCAAAAAGTTTTTCTTAAAAGATAACTTTATTTCAGAAATTCATGTAAGAACATTGTATCTATACCACTTCTGCTCCCCAACCCCGTCCAACTCCTCTCAAGTCATCCCCCCCAAATTTATGATCTCTTCTTTAATTCTCATTGTTACTGAGTCCATTAAGCTCCCCTGGGATGCTCTTTTTTGGAGGATGGCTGTCCTTAGCAGGCGTCGAACACCCGTAGCTCTTCACCTAGGGGTGGGACCGTGTAGTTTCTCCTGTCGTCCACACTGTCCACACCGACACTGTCATGGTGCTGGTCTTGTTTGGGCAGCTGCACTGTGGAGAATCCATGGTGCAGTGTGCCTGTCATGAAGGGAAGACACCGCCTCGCAGCAGATGGCCTGGCCGTCCGTCTCTTACAATACCCCTGCCCCTTCTTTCATGACTTTCTCCGAGCGTTAGGGTTTGTGTCCCAGATGTAGCAGCTGGAGTTGGCCGTACCATGGTCTCAATATTCTCTGCATTTGGACCACGAGTGTGGCCACCGGGGCGGCTTCCGTCTCTTGCACAAAGCATAACTTTGATGAGAGGTGAGAACTGTGCCTGCTTTGAGTATAAGCCTAAGTATTTAGAACACGTTAGACATTATATTGGCTTAGGAGCTGGTGCTGTGGCCTCTCTGGCCACGGGTAGCTGGCACAGTTTACAGCACCAGGCACGCATTCCTTCCCGTTGAGTGGGCCTTAAGTCCAGCCGGACAGCTGTTGTTCACCCCTATGATAAAAGTGTTGCTATTGCACCACTGTAGGACCTTTCTGGTCCAGTCATCACCGCGGCCTGGAGGAGGCTTTATGGCCGGGGAGCGCTGCTGATTGTTTCCCCGTTGGAGGCACCTCCGTCACTGTGAGAGCCAGTCCTCGAGGAGTGCCAGGGCCATTCCTGCAAATCCTGCGCCCTGAGTGTGTGAGTGTGTGGCAGCTCCATCAATAGGGCCTTACCTTTCATATTGCCTCCTGGGAGGCAACAAGAGCAATACCAGTAGCCCATTTGTTTTGAGAGTTTCTTTCTTTCTTTCTTTTTTGGTTTTTCGAGACAGGGTTTCCTCTGTGTAGCCTTGGCTGTCCTGGACTCACTTTGTAGACCAGGCTGGTCTCGAACTCACAGCGATCTGCCTGCCTCTGCCTCCCGAGTGCTGGGATTAAAGGTGTGCGCCACCACTGGCCGGCCATTTTGAGAGTTTCTTGAGCTGGCCCTGACCAAAAACCTCAAAGGGAGGTTTCCCATGCCTGGCACCATTTTGTTTTGTCTTCCTTGATAGTCTACGGCTCTTGGAAAATTATCACCACAAGTAGCTTCATTTGAGCTATTTATATATGTATATACACGCACTGGTGTGTTACACACGCATTTTTGAGTATATGTCCAGCAGTATTTCCCCATGCTTTCCCATCATCCTCGGTGTTTTCTTTCCCTCTTCTCTCCCTCCTTGCTCCCTTCCTCCCAGACAGCGCCCTCCACCCCGTCTTCCCATCTCCCACTTCCTCCCTTGCCATGGACCCCCCACCGCCGTCACCCCAACGTGGACCGTTTTGCTTTCCTGGCTTCTGTGGTTACCTGGGTTACACACATCTGAAGACTCAGAGCTAGGATCTGCACTTAGAAATGTGGCATTTGCCTTCCTGGGTCTGGGTTACCTCATCCAGTAGAAAATGCTCTGGTTTCATCTGTTTACTTGGACGGTTCATGGTTTCAGTTTTCTTCCTAGCTGAATAGTATTCCACTGTGTGTAGTTGTCACACCCTCACCCACGTTTGCTGTCAATTGTTTTCTTGATATTAGCCATTCTGATGGAGGGTGGTGGTGGAAATCTCAAAATGATTTTTTTCCACATCTGTCTGTCTGTCTGTCTGTCTGTCTGTCTGTCTATTATCTATCTATCTTCATCTTCATCATCTTCTTCATCATCATCCTCACCATCATCATCTATCTACTTATATGCATGTATGTGTGAGTGTGTGTTTGCGTGTGTGGCATGCACACATGGTGGCGGAGGACACCTTGTGAAAGTCGGTTCTCCATCACTACCACGTGGGTCCCAGCAACTGAACTCAGGTCACAGGGCTTGGCAGCAGCGCCTTTTCCTGCTGAGCCACCTCACCAGCCCCTCAAAGCATTTTAAATGTGCATTTCTAAGGGTGTTGAACACTTTGAGGTATTTATTAAAGGATTTTATATCTTCTTTTGAGAACCCTCTGATCAGAACCATATCCCTTTTTTTTTTTTTTTTCTTTTTGAGACAGGGTCTCTCTGCGTAGCCCTGGCTGTCCTGGACTCGCTCTGTAGACCAGGCTGGCCTCGAACTCACAGAGATCCACCTGCCTCTGCCTCCCAAGCGCTGAGATTAAAGGCATGCGTCATCATAACCGGCTCCATTTAAAAAAAAATGTGGTCATTCGCTTTCTTGGCTCTGGCTTTTAGCTCTTTATTTTATGTACTCTGGGTGTTAATCCTCTACCAGATGCACAGCTGGCAAAGAGCCTCCCTGACTCCTTGGCTTCTTCTTCACTCAAATGATCCTTTCCTTTGCTGTCCGGGAGCTTTCCAGTTTTATGAGACCATATTTGTTAATTTTGGCCTTAATTCCTGAATGAATGGAATCTTATTTAGAGAGTCCTTTTCTATTCCTGCGTCATGTAGGACACTGCTTCTGTTTTCTTCTGGCTGTTCAGCGTTTCAAGTCTCACACTGAGGCCTACTTGGCGTTGGCTTTTATGCAGCGTCATAGATGTGGCTCTAATTTCACTCTTCTGCACGTGAGCAAAGCTTGCTTTCACAAAGTGTCTCAGTGTGCCTCCCCTTCTCACTGTACAAGCAGCTTTCTCTGGGGGTCTTTTTCCTTCTCTCTCTGGCTTCCCTGGCCCCTCATACCTTGCTTGAATTTCTTTGCTACCCGCCTGCCTCCTCAAAGGCTTCTTCATGTCCCTGGAGGTGCTGCCAGTGGAGGGGGGGGGGAAGGGGGAAGGAGGAAGGACCTGTGACCTGTGACCTCCTGGAGGAAGCAGAGACACACGTGTGCACGGTTGTCTGGCCCGGGTGGAGTTGCCTGTGGTGTTGCACTACATGCCAAGGATGCCTTCCTCATAGCATCTCTCGAGGGTTTGGCATGTCGAGTTTCCGCTTGCTCTTTCTTGGAGTTGTATCCTCAGAGACCCCCAAATATCCCGCCCTCAGGATTCACCAGGCCCCAGGAGAGGAAATGGAACAGGACCGTCGTCCCGCTAAACAAAACCCTACGAGTCAGAGCCTCGGCAGACCCCAGGGAGCGGCTGCATCATCTGTAGGAGGCTTTCCTCCTGGGGTCTGAGGTTGGACCGCCTGCTCTTCCTCCTGCTAGGCCAGGGATCGAATCCATCCCGGGAGAACCCCAGGCCCCTCGCTTCTGCTCCCAGCCTCCCAGGAGCAGCTTTTTAGGTGCACACGTTATTTTGGAGCCGGGGCGCCTCTCATTTATCCGTTGGAAGGGCTTCTTCGGCTTGCGCCAGCTGGAGGGGGCCTCGGGTGGTGTGTTGGGAGGAGTAGGGCTACAGGATTGGCTGCTGCCATACAGATCCTGGCTGAATATACCTGCTTGGTGTGTGGGGCAGGTGTTGTCTCACTGGTGATTGCTGGGTTGGGCCAAAGGAGGGACTGAGTGCCCTGCTTTTCTGTGCCATTTCTACATCATGGAGTGTCCTTGCTGTGCCACCTCTGCCGGTCTCCCGGCTGCTCAGGGCCTGGGCCGCCTCTGTGAGGCTGGGTCTCCTGAGCGAGCGACCCATTCTTCTTTGTCCATGGCGTGTGGCGCCTCCCCTGCTCCCCACGCTGCCCTCTTCTCCGCACGCAGGCTCTCTGCCTTCTCATCCTCCAAGAAGCCTTCTTTGAATACCCCTAGTGATGCCAACCGTTGCCCGGAACCACGGCTCACGCTTCCAGATGCTTCTCTGGCTTGCAGGGCAGGGCCTGGGTCTCCTACCTCGGCTCTGCACGTGCCGTGGATCCATTCCCCAGAGCAGGTGTGTCAGAGCAGGTCAGCCGCGGCAAGCGGCAGACACAGTCAGGCTGAGAACATCTTGCTCTCCGAGGCCCAGCCCAGGGACGGGAGGGGATAAAAGTCTCGTGCCAGGGCCCCAGGGCAGAAGCACACACACCGTGACCATCTCCAGTCTGTCTGAAGCTGCGGGCCTGTCTGCCTCTGCCATGTCTCTCTCCCCATGCCGGGCCCAGGGGGCCTTCAGCGCTCGCTCAGCGTGTTCTACGTTCTCGGGGGCTCGGGGCAGGGCTGGCTTCAGCAGCAGGAGCCTTAGCTCCTCCAGGAGATGCCGAGGAAGCTCTTGTGAGAGGGCCTGGGGGGCGTGGGCCAGGCAAGGGGTACGGTCTGGGCTTTCCCAGTGCCCTCCTGGGGGCATCCAAGCAATGACCGTCGACCAGAGTCTGCTGACCCCACTGAAGATTGACGTTGACCCCCAGTTCCAGGCGGTGAAGACACAAGAGACCCGAGAGATCAGAACCCTCAACAACCAGTTTGCCTCCTTCATCGACAAGGTGAGGGGTGAATAGCCTGCGTGTACAGCCTAGCCCCTGCTCCTGGGCCTCCCACAGACGTCTGCTGTAGAGGAGACGGGCTAGAGTGAGGAAACCACCTTCTTCTGCCACTTTGCTAATCGCTGCAGTGGCGGGGATAGTCCTCCCCAGCTCTAGCTAGAGTCCTTCTGGTTTGCTGATGCCCTGCTCTTCCACGGCTGGGCTTCCGGGGACGGAGAGCCAGTATTTAGTGATGAGGGATCTGCTCTGTATTGTCCTATCCAATCATGGGGTGTGCTCAGGCTCTATAGGAGGGCTTGAGGCACCTCCACCCAGGCAGGCGTGGGAGGGCCCACAGGAGGGTCTCTGAGGCTTTCCTCTGCAGAGCCTGTGCCTGGGGAGTGCAGGGAGCCTCAGGACCCTGTGTCTGGCTGCAGGTCCGCTTCCTGGAGCAGCAGAACAAGGTCCTGGAGACCAAGTGGGGCCTGCTGCAGCAGCTTCAGGGGAACCATAGCCCCGAGGGCTTGGAATCCATCTTCGAAGCCTGCCTGGCCCGGCTCAGGCAGCAGCTGGATGAGCTGCAGAGAGAGCGAGGGGCTCTGGACTCTGAGCTGAAGACCTATCGGGACCAGGAGGATGAGTACAAGTCCAAGTAGGCGGCAGACGTTTCTGTGTGTCCAGGGGGGGTGGCGTGTGGAGCGCTCTGCCAGCCTCAGGGTCTCCTGGCCCGGTGCTGCATGACGGGCCTCCGTTCTGTCACTTGACTTCCTCTCTTCTGATTCACAAGGTTACCTGTAATATGTAGAGGGGTCCCCATCCCCCCCAGGCCCAGAGAGACCTGGGAGAAATGTTGAGGCCTCTTTCCAGAGGGCCCAAGCCTGGCCTCAAGGGTCCACGTGTCTGGTCAGGACTGGGAAGGGCTTATTTAAACAACACCTTGATAGCTTTCTGGAGAAATTCCTGTTTAGCAGGCTGTGGGCTAACGTGACTCAGATGTCTTCTGGTCTTGGGCGGAGGGCAGTCAGTTTAGTGCATCCATGCCCAGGCCTATGGTGTGATTCACGGCTGGACTGTGGTTCCAGGCTCTCTACCTAGGCTGCCTGGTGGTTACATACGGCCCCTGGCTGGGGGATGGTGCGGGCTGGAGGTTAGACACAGGCCGCCTACTTCTCCCAGCCTTGGAGAGGCTGTTACATTCTATCACTGTTATGTTCTGGGAAATCATGCCCTCCTTTTGTGGCCTCCAGGGCTACTGGGAAAATAACAGGGCAGGTGCCATAGGGGAAGAGGCATCCAAGCTTTCGGATCTGTTGTGGGGAGTGCAGGTCCCCTGAGGAAACCCATGTCTCCTGCTCAGCGGTGTCTGAGTGCTTGGGAAACCATGGAGACATGTAGCCTCCTGTCCTGTGGGATAGTCCGACACAGGGGAATAGGGTATGACAAGCCCCCCCCGAAAGGAAATGAGAGAAAGGCCAATGGTGGCTCCTGACCTGAGGCCTCTGAAGACAAGGGTGCTCAGGGATGGGGTGGGGTGGCTAGTGCAGGGGCAAACTCTGACCTGGCGCCCGATTCTCCCTCCCCATTTGCAGGTACGACCAGGAAGCTCATCAGCATGCCTCGGTGCAGAATGACTTTGTGGTCCTTAAGAAGGTAGGAGAGGCTCAGAGGCTTTACTCAGAAGGCCCGCACGATGCTCTCTAATCCTGGCCCTGGGCTGTGGGACTGGAGAGTGGAGATGCCTACTGAGGACGTGCTGTCCCTCTGCGTGTAGCTGCCCCTGTCAGGATGGGATACTTACCTAGACGCAAAGGCCAGATCCGAGTGAGGTGCTCTTTGGCAGCAGAGTGGAGATCCTGACTGAGGACGCGTTGTCCCTCTGCGTGCAGTTGCCCCTGTCAGGATGGGACTAGATGTGAAGGCCAGCCAGATCCAAGGGAGGTGCTCTTTGGCAGGCTCTGGGCTCACTGCAGAGGCCAAGAGGGTGGGAGGCGGGGGCGGGGGCACAGTAGGTTGGGGTTAATCAGGGATAGTGTCCTGCAGAAAGGGCAGGGCAGGGCAGGGCAGGGAGAAAAAGGGGGCCTTCAGACACAGTGTGTGCCATGAGAGGAAGTGGGGGAACCCAATGGTTTCTGTCTCCACAGGATCTGGATGAGGTTTTCATGAGCAAGATGGATTTGGAAGGCAAGCTGGGGTCTCTGAGAGAGTACGTCTGTTTCCTGAGGCGTCTGTATGAAGAAGTAAGGATCTGTGTAGGAAAGAAAAGGGCAGGCTGGGCAGGCTCCCTGTGGCCCTGAGGGGAGCCCCTAGGAGGAGAAGCCTAGTGCAATGGCTCTGGTGTGTGGTCATTCGTCGTTTGACAACCAGCGTGACTGTCATCACTAGCCACTGGCGTGAGAGTTTATCTGCGAAGAACACAGGCAGCACCTCACAGCGCTTGTGCTGGGAGGCAGACAGAAAGTCAGCCTTAGTAAATAAAACCCCCCCCCCCCCCCCCCCCCCGTACTCTGCTAGAGGCGACAGATGCTACAGAGGACAGGGCCGGAGGGCGGGAAACGCGGATGGGTGGCGATCGCAAATAAGTCTGGTGTGGAAGGCAAAATCAGGCTGGGAACGTGGAGGAGGGAAGGAGCTTTCCAAGCGGGTAGTTTCTGAGACTCCTCAGCCCGAGTCAGCCCGAGAGACTGCGAGGTGACCAACGCGACCAGGCCAGGAGGATGGTGGAGTGTGGGGAGTGAGAGGTGCAGCAGGGACAGGGGTGTTTGGGGCCTCGTGGGGTTTTCCCCTTTACCACCCACACTTTACAAGTCACCGGAGACCACCCTGGTGGTTCTTACCCTGCAAATCTGGACCTCCACTGGGTGATGGGCAAGTGGATGGACATTCAGGCCCCCTCCTCCCTCGTGAGGACAGGGGACAGGGGACAGGGGACAGGGAGCCATGGTGGTGGACACTGAACTTGCGTCTCCCGTAGGAACTGGGACAGCTGCAGACCCAGGCAAGTGACACGTCTGTAGTGCTGTCCATGGATAATAACCGCTTCTTGGACTTCAGTGACATCATCGCTGAGGTCCGAGCCCGCTATGAGGAGATCACTCGGACTAGCAAGGCCGAGGCCGAGGCCGTGTTCCAGACCAAGGTGCTGTGGCCCAAAGAGCAAGCTGAGAATGGCTGGGTGGTCCTGTTCACTCTGGTCCTAGTGGGGGCAGCTCTGCTAATGAGCTTGAGGTTTGGGGTTCAGAGGGCAGGGCTCTGTCCCCAGCTCAGGAGGGGGGGGACAGTAACAAGAAGCTAGGAGACAGGCTCTGACGTCTGCTGGCCTGCCTACCGTGTCCTGTGCGTGAGCAGTTGGCCTGCGCCCGGAGAATGCAATGGCAGGACAGGCCGTTTCCCAGGGTGGGAAGACGGCATGTCCCCAATTCTAGGGTCAGAGGTAGCTGTCAACTCAACCGATGGTGCCACCCTTGTGACCTCAGTACCAGGAACTTCAGGCCTCAGCCCAGCTTCAAGGACACAGCATGAAGGAAGCCCAGGCGCAGATTTCCCAGCTTCGGCAGGCCATCCAGAGGCTGCAGAGTCAGATTGGGAGCGTCAAGAAACAGGTAGGCTCCCAGCAGCCATTGCAGCATCCACCCCGCTTGCTACTTGCCTGGTCCCTCCACAGCTAATCGTTTGCTTCCTGTCCGGGCTTATTTTTTTTTTTTTAAAGATTTATTTATTATTACGTATACAGTGCTCTGCCTACATGTACACCTGCAGGCCAGAGGAGGGCACAGATCACATTAGAGATGGTTGTGGGCCACCGTGTGGTTGCTAGGAATTGAACTCATGACCTCTGGAAGAGCAGTCAGTGCTCCCAACCGCCGAGCCATCTCTCCAGCACCCCCTGTCCGGGCTTATATGCAGAGGATGTGCGTAAGAGGAACTGGGTCATGTCAGGGGTCTGCAGGCAGACCTTCAAGTCACCCCTGAACTGCCACGTGGGTCCCGGTCTGCACGCTGGCTTTCCTGGGGCAGAGTCCTTGCACTGTACAGTGCCGGGAGTTCTGCCACTTAAGAGTCTACACTCAGGTGGACGTCTTTTATTTTATTTTATTATTTTATTTTTTGGCCTTTTTCCAAGAGAGATTTCGCTTAATTCTCCAGCTCACCTCCACTTTTGGCTCTCCTTCCACAAGAACACAGGAACCTAGCAGCAAACACTTTTCTGGTTTCCCTTTAGGGAAAGTGTGTGTGAGAGAGGGGCGAGAGCCTGAGAAAGGAGATGGGCCTATGTGCAAGCCCTCTCAGGAGGAGACCTCACAGAAGGCTGAGGAGCTCTGAGGTGGCCTGCCCTTTCAGAAGGGACCAGCGATGGCTTACTAGCTATCCAGTCTGTGCTCATGTTTCTCAAAGCAGAAGACTGGATTTGAGACCCACAGTGGGTGCCGAGCGTAGGGTGCAGTCACTAAGTATTTGTGTGGGAGCATGTGCAAGATGCTCAGTGGTCAGGTGGGTGGTGGTATCTCGACTCTCACTCTCATGACGTCACAGCAAGTGCTCCTGACCCCTGACCCACCTTCCCTACAGCCTATCCTAAACACGCTTTTTATTTAAAGTTAACTTTATTTAGCCAGGTGCGATGGCACACACCTGTTATCCCAGCACTCGGGGAGGCAGAGGCAGGCAGATCTCTGTGAGTTCGAGGCCAGCCTGGTCTACGAAAGGAGTCCAGGACAGCCAGGGCTACATAGAGAAACCCTGTCTTGGGGAAAAAAACCCCAAAACTTTATTTGTATGGGTATTTTGCCTGCAAGTTATCTGCATATCGTGTGTGTGTGTGTGTGTGTGTGTGTGTGTGTGTGTGTGTGTGTGTGTGTGTGTGCTTCTGGTGCCCATGGAGGCCAGAAGAAGGTGTTGAATTTCCTGGAACTATAGTTACAGTGTGAGCCATCGTGTGGCTGCTGGGAATTGAACCTGGGTGCTCTGGAAGACCAGCCAGAGCTCTTAACCACTGAACCGTCTTTCTACCGCATTGACTTCTATTTTATTTATCTATTTATTCTTATCTTTATGTGATTGGTGCTTTGCTTGCATGTACAGCTGCACACCCACTTTTAAAAGAAGCACTCCGGGTCCAGCCCTGAGGAGCCATGGCCTCTTACCCGCCGCATGTGCCTGTCCTTGGAGAGTCTGAGAGATGGGCTTCTCATGCTGTCTCTGTGTGCTGTGCCTCCACTGGGCCCCCCACAGCCTTCCTGGGACATGGAGAGATCTTGTTCCTGTTCTGGGCCATCTGTGTGGGGACAGAGCAGGGTCAGCCTTTGGCGCTTTTTTTCATTTCTGAATCTGAGGTGATGCTGGGCCACCCACAAATCTCTGCGCCTCTGTCCACTCCTAGTTCCTTAGTGCTCAGTGAGTGGGCTTGGGACCCACACTAGGGTACCATGTGCTGTCACGATGGTTAACTGAGTATGCCAGTCAAGACCTTGCTTACAAAAAGATCCTATTCTGAGGTTCTGGGCAGATATGAAGATGTTGGGGGACCCCACTGATTACTCTGAACCCTCTGTGGAAAAAGAAACTATTATAGGCAACATTTTCCCTAGGATGAGAGGGGCTGGGCACGGTCTAGCCATGCATAATTTTGAGTTCATGAGATTAAGGTCTGTCTGGGTCTTCGAATTATATCCACAGTGTGTGTTTTGAGAGGCTCTGACAGGCTTACAGGCACTTTCTCCTTCATTTCTACTCCCCTCTAGACTGACAGTCTGCAGTCAGCCGTCACGGATGCCGAGCAGCATGGGGAGATGGCTCTGAGGGATGCTCAAGCCAAGCTGGACGAGCTGGAGGCTGCTCTGAGAACGGTCAAGCAGGACATGGCGCGGATGCTGCGCGAGTACCAGGAGCTGATGGGCACAAAGTTGTCCCTGGATGTGGAGATCGCCATGTATCGAAGGCTGCTGGAGAGTGAGGAGTGCAGGTAGGTCTGGGGAGGACCTGGGGATGTGCGACTGGCTTTGGGGAGACCGGAAGGCCAGCACAGGCCTCTCTTTGCTGGAGGACATTCTGAGAGATTTTCTGACCCTGCCAGTCACTAAGGGCAACCAACTCTGCTGGGAGGGATTTTAAATGGGGGGGGG
>OU015748.1:124627585-124639374 GCA_907169655.1 Acomys percivali | reverse complement strand
TTCTTCTTCTTCTTCTTCTTCTTCTTCTTCTTCTTCTTCTTCTTCTTTTTTGGTTTTTCAAGACAGGGTTTCTCTGCATAGTCTTGGCTGTCCTGGACTAGCTTTGTAGACCAGGCTGGCCTCGAACTCACAGCGATCTGCCTGCCTCTGCCTCCCGAGTGCTGGGATTAAAAGCGTGCGCCACCACCGCCCGGCGCCATCACTTCTTCTTACAACCCTGATTCTCTTATTTGTTTACCTCCCTGGAAGTGAGGACCCGTGAGAGCCGGGCTGACCTTAAAGGAAGGTCTGCTTGCCTAGGAGTCGCAAGGACCAGGAAGCCAGGGACTAGCAGCAGCAAGAAGCCGGGAAGCAGCCCCGCCCCTCTAGTGAGTGGGCTGTTTCAGTTTACCTGGGTGTTGAGCTAGGACAAGGTCAAGGAGGAGCAGGTGCCGGCCGCCCAGTGTGGAGGCCCCAGCGAAATGTAGCTTCTGGAACAGTGGGGTGGGTTGGACCCCTGGGAGAACATGGCTGAGCTAGCAAAGAAAGATACATTGTCTCCCTCCTGATCAACCTTGTTGAGAAGCCTTTAATCTCAGCGCTCGGGAGGCGGAGGCAGGAGGATCGCCGTGAGATCGAGGCCAACTTGGTCTACAAAGCGAGTCCAGGACAGACAAGGCTACACAGGGAAACCCTGGCACGAAAACCCAAACGCAAAACCAAAACCACCTTGTGGAGAGAAGGAAACAGGTGAGCAGTGCCAGGTGTGAGGAAGGTGGGCGTGGCCCTGAGGTCAGGTGGGCGTGGCTCCGAGGTAGGATGGACATAAGGGAAGCACGAGCCAGAGGGGAAAGGTGCGACATAAGACGTATAAGGTGCCCAGGACACACCGGGTCCCACAGCTAGCACTCTGCTGATAACACTGATTCTTAACGAGGCTGGAAAGTTCTACTTCTCCTGGGAGACACCTGGCCCTGTGTGTTCCCTGCTGTACTGGGCTGTGCACTTTGGTATTAGGGTTGCAAGTTGCCATCACCAGCTATTCTGACCCACGCTTTTGGTGACAGTGGCTTTCAGTCCCCCGTACTCTTGCCTACGCTAGGCTGGGGAGGGTGCTGGCAAGTGAGAGTCCCCAGAGTTGTAGGCCCTTGGTAGCTGGGCAGTAGGAGCGCTAGGCTGTAGCTCTTCCTTCCTTTGGGAAACCCCCTCCCTGGACTTCCTCCATAATATTTGTGGGAGGCCACAGATTTGGATCAAGCTTAGGCGCTCACTGCCAACGGACCAAACCTTGGGAGGAGGCTTACCAGGCAGTTAATTAATACGCCGTAGTCATTAAATTACCTCTCCACCGTTCCCCTGTTTCCCAGAGCTGCTGCGGGGTCCTGGTATCAGCAGGAGTCCTCCGGAGGGCTGCTTGCTTGTTTTATGGGGATCTTTATTCTTTACTTCTGTTCTGTTTATAGGTATTCATATAAGCCTCACTGGTTTTAAAGATATGGGGCCTCCTCCGAAAAGACTGAAAAAGCCAGGTGTGGTGGTGCATGCGTGTTATCTCAGCGCTTGAGTTTAAGGCTAGCCTGGGCTATATAAAATTAGTGTGTGTGTGTGTGTGTGTGTGTGTGTGTGTGTGTGTGATCTGAAAAAAGACTTCCAAAACTTTTTTTGGTGTCTGAAAATAGCAATAGAGCTACAAGGTTGGAGTAATGGCCTAAGAGGCAAAGTGACCTTACGGGCACCCTGTCTGGGCCTGCAGTGAACTGGCTGACTGGGATGGAAGGCTTATCTGTGTCTCCCAAGATGGGCCTGGGCCTCATAGGCATCTGTCACTAGCTCACTAGCTCCCCATGCAACGCCTGGCACAGAGAGCATGCTCAGTAAGCACACAGCGAGTTGCATGCCTGAGTGCTAGGGCTTGGGCTGGCGTATGTTTGTGTTTACAGCTTGACTCCCACTCCAGCCACACAGTGAGTCACGGCTGAGTGACGGTATCTTCCTGCCCTGAGGACCACAGCAGCAGCCCGGGGGTGGGGGGGGGCACTCACAAGTATCTCCACTCCCACGCTGCCAGGAGGAGATAAGGGAGCCTGAGAAAGCACTCTCAGCCTGGGGAGAGGAGTGGAAGGTTGGCTGGTGGGAGACGATGGCTCAGTCTAAGGCCACTGTTTTCCCTAAGGACTTCTGCAGTGGGCGACACTTAGAGGCAGGATCGATGAAGCTCAGGAAGGTTGAATGCTGCCCAAAGGCCAACAGCTCAGTGAGAATTTGTCTCTCAGACCTGCCTAGTGTCCTCACTCCAAGCAGGGGAGGCAGTCTTTCTGGCAGCGCTAAGGAGCTGGTTCTGGCATCCTCACTCCTGGTAGGAGCTAGGCTGGAATGCTTCAAGTCAGCGGGAGCCACTTGAACTCCCCAGGGGCCCTGGGGAAAGATCCTGTAGCTTCGAGGCCACCACCAGCCTCAAGGAGGTTGTGTATCCCAGCTCTGGCCTGGCAGAGTAAATGCTGCCCTGTCCTTGCCTTAAGTGAGTCTGTGTCCTTCCTGCCTCCTCTTGCTGAAGGATGGAAAGGTGAGGAGGGTCGATCTCAAGGTCCTACCCCAGTGATGGTCGGGTTGTCCTTGGTTCTGTAAGCTTGACTGGGGAGAGAGCACGTGTGTGTGTGTGTGTGTGTGTGTGTGTGTGTGTGTATGTGTGTGTGTGTGTGCAATGTAAGGTGACAAGGGGTGTCCCTGTTCTGAACTTAACATGTGGACTCCTGGTGGATAGGGAAGGGGGAGGAAGATGGGGATGCGGCATGAGGTATTTGGGGCTTCTCAGGTGCGTATACATCTTCAGTTATTCCAGAAGGTTCCACCAAGGGAGAGCTTAGTGGCGGACATCCCTGCCTCGCTCCAACCCCAGAAAGACAGCTAGGGTCCTAAGCACCAACACCCTGCCTGTGGGGACCAGGCATTTATTTCTTTATTTCTTTTTCTTTTCTTCTTCTTCTTCTTCTTCTTCTTCTTCTTCTTCTTCTTCTTCTTCTTCTTCTTCTTCTTCTTCTTCTTCTTCTTCTCCTCCTCCTCCTCCTCCTCCTCCTCCTCCTCCTCCTCCTCCTCCTCCTTCTTCTTCCTTTTCTCCTCCTCCTCTTCCATCTTCTTCTTTGTTTTCTTCTTCTTGGTTTTGAGACAGGGTCTCAGAGAACCCAGGTTGGCCTTGAACTTCTGATCCTCCTGCCTTCACCTCTGGAATGCTGGGATTGTGGTGTATACCACCATGCCTGGTTTGAGGCAAAGCCTTTCAACCCCACACTGTGTGCCCAGCCAGACCCATGGCTGGGCCGGGACCCTCCTTTTGTCCTTGGATCCACGCAGGATTTCCACCCAGCAGACACCTGCCAGTATAGACAGAAGAGCAGCCGCCCCACCCCTACGCTCTCACCTGTGCCCCCCACGCTGGACTTGCCAAGAGACAGGAGGCCGTGGGCTGGGAGGGTGGGACTGGAGCAGGCCTGGGCACTCTCTCTACAACCCATTGCCCAATGCACTTCCCTTGCCACCTGCACAGCGCTGGGCCCTGGGGCCTTGGCTTACCACAAGGCCTTGGGACAAACCCCACAACACAGAGCCCCATTGACAGCAGGCCATCAGGGCTGGGTAGGAGGAGACCGAGTCAGACACTGGGTGGTGAGGGTAGCTGTGGGAGCCCTATCATCTTGTTCCAAGAGAGGAGAGCTTGTGGGTGGGGTGGGGTGGGGGGACCGGGGGTGGGGTGCGTCTCTCCTCTCAGTGATGGCTGGGTGAGGCCCTCCCACATCCTGGGGGAGAGGGGGCTCTCCCCAGTGTCACATGGCCCCTCCCTCTCACCTGTGGCAATCACAGCGGGAGCGCGTGGAACCTGGGTCCAGCCCAGCTGGGAAAAGATAAAAAGGGCCCTCGGTGGTTCAACAGCTCACTGCAGCTCGCTCCCTGCTGCTCCCTGCTGCTCCCTGCTGCTCCCTGCTGCTCTTGGCTGCTCCTTCACTCGCCCTGCTCCTTCACTCGCCCACAGTCATGCGGTCCTCTTTGTCCAGGCCGACTTACTCCATGAAGAGTGGCTTCAGCTCTAACTCAGCCAGCGGAGGGGGTGGGAGTCGGACGCAAACCAGCTACAGCTCCGTGACCATGTCCAGGACCAGTGGCTGCGGTGGTGCTGGGGTCCGCTGTGGCCCCAGCTCTGGGGGCTTTGGTAGCCGGAGCCTCTATAACTTGGGAGGAAGCAAGAACATCTCCGTCAGTGTGGCTGGTGGGGCCTCCTCTGGTCGTACACTAGGAGGCTTTGGCAGTGGGGCCTATGTGGGCCTAGGGGCTGGCCGGCAGACATTTGGGCCAGCCTGTCCTCCCGGGGGGATCCAGGAAGTCACTGTCAACCAGAGCCTGTTGACACCTCTCAATGTGGAGATAGACCCCGACATCCAGCGGGTGAGGACTGAGGAGCGGGAGCAGATCAAGACCCTCAACAACAAGTTTGCCTCCTTCATCGACAAGGTGGGTTGGGTAAAACCCAGGTGTGGGGGGTTAGGGGTCACAGGACCAGAAGCTGGACCTCCACTGGGGGTTAGTATGGGCACAGGCAGTTTCGGCAATGTGCACTAGACAGGCGGGGTCGGGTGACCATGGTTTCTGCCTGCTTGATGACTGGGGTTTCTTCTGTGAGCGTGCCTCAGGCCACGAGTGGCCCAGCCTACCTGACTATGTTGGGGCCTTTCCTATGGTGCCATTCATACCGTTAAGCAGCAGCCTTACCTCATTATTAAAACATGTGTGGAACTCAGTGTTCCTGTTAAGGGAGGTGGCCTGTGGACGACTTGTGTCATATTATAGCTGTGGGCAACCATCCTAGGTTGCTTAGGTGGCTTAGGACTCCTACACATTATCAAAGGTTGGAGTCTTGGAATCTATCTGTCCTTTCAGCAGGAGAAGCCTCGGGGTCAGATACAGTCAGAACCAGGAGGACAGGAGGAAGGCTTCGTTGCTTCTCCTTCTCTGGTGAAGTTCAGTTTGAGATGGACAGCGAGGAGTTCAGCCACTGTACAGTCTGAATAGTACACTGTAGGGGAGACCCGGATGCTCGTGTCACCTCCAGGGTGACTGCAATGACTGTGGTGGCACTGTCTAGCATTTCTTGCTCCGTTCCATCAGCACTGTGTACCTTGGCTCTGAGCCTAGGCAGCGGGGTCAGGCTGAGGGTCACCCTCAAGCCCTTGACTTGAACTTTTAACACAGAAGACCCCGTCCCTCTTCTCAGGTGTCATCTTTGAGGCTCCATGAAGAGTCAGTCAGGCTTGGTGACGCTTTGCCCGTTTTTTTTAGATATGAAAGCTTAGGACCACACAGGTACATGAAGGCACCTGCTACGGTGGCTCCTGGCCAAGTGACTGGGCCTGGAGGTGCTGTGGAGGTGGGACCCAGAGGGACTAGGTAACAGAGGGTAAGGCAAGTTGTGACCCGTGCTTTTCACCTCTCCCCCGGTGACTTCTGGTTCTTTATTGAGCTGCCATGTTGGTGCTGGAAACAGAATCAGGGTCTCAGAGGAGCAGCCAATGCTCTTAGTTAGTGATCCATCTCTCCAGCTCTTTATTTACTTTTATTTTATTTACATATGTATGTATGTCTGTGTGAGAGTGTTGGACGCCCTATAGTTAGAGTTACAGACAGTTGTGAACTGCCATGTGGGTGTTGGGAATTGAACCATATATATATATTTTAGAGGCAAGGTCTCTCTGTATTGCCTTGGCTGTCCTGGAACTTGCTCTGTAGACCAGGCTGGCCTCGAACACCAGAGATTCACCTGCCTCTGCCTCCCTAGTGCTGGGATTAAAGGCATGCGCTGCCACTGCCCGGCCTCTCTAATAACTGTTTTAAACAGTTGGCTTTAGTGCAAGATTGGTCTCATAAACATCAACCTCATTCAGTTTTACTCTGGACTAGTGGGATAGTGAGACAGAGAACAGAGTGAGTCGGCTCCCGGGGACCAGCACACGCAACACGGGTGCAGGGGCTCTGTGTGCTTCTTAACTACGTAGAGTCCATTCCATATGTTTAGACTGTCATTTGAGCAGCACTGAGCAGCACTCCCCGCAGTGAGGCGTAGGACGCCACCTCAGTGCTGCTGGCCTGTGTGGTGCCGTGCACCCGCTCCCCAGGTGATGTCTGCCCGTCTTTCCGTGGCCAGGTGCGTTTCCTGGAGCAGCAGAACAAGGTGCTGGAGATGAAGTGGACCTTGCTGCAGGAGCAGAGCCAGAACACAGGGGTCGCCAAGAACCTGGAGCCTTTCTTTGAGGGTTACCTGAGCACTCTGAGGAGGCATCTGGACGCCAAGCAGAGCGAGCAGGGGCGGCTGGAGACGGAGCTGAGGAGCATGCAGGACAGCGTGGAGGACTTCAGGAAGAAGTGAGGGGACACATGTGCTGCCCTACGGGACAGGACATGACGTTGTGAAAATGGCCACTGCCCCCCCCCCGCCCACTCAGGGAGAGGTGCCACTGCTGGGCCCTGGGGCATCAGCATATTTGTTTTTTATTTTTTCATTCACTTATTTATTTTCTTCCTCCTCCTCTTCCTCCTCTTCCTCCTCCTCTTCCTCCTCCTCTTCCTCCTCTTCTTCTTCTCCTCTTCCTCCTCCTCCTCCTTCTTCTTCTTTTTCTTTATCTTAATTAGTCTTTTTGAGGCACAGTCTCACTCTTAGCCCCGCTGGTCTTGAACTCTCAGCAATCCTCTTGCCTCCGTCTCAGGGATCACATGTGTGAGCACCTCACGTAGTTTCCTA
Source organism: Acomys percivali (assembly GCA_907169655.1). Taxonomy (NCBI): domain Eukaryota; kingdom Metazoa; phylum Chordata; class Mammalia; order Rodentia; family Muridae; genus Acomys; species Acomys percivali. The sequence continues at coordinate 124,632,614 of OU015748.1, read as the reverse complement.
AGGTAGGAGAATTGTGTGTTGAGCCCCATGCTCATGTTATCCGTGGTCAGAGAGTCTCACTTCATCTCTCTCTTTACCTCCCCTCCCTTCCTGCCTCCAAGAAAATCTAGTCCTCTTGTCACTTTATTCACAAATATCTTTACTAGGCGTACGTAAATCGCCCCTCCCGAGTAGCTCTCCAACTGACACGGAAACGAGGGGACTGGGGCAGCCTAGCACACAGCTCGGTTTTTTTTTTTTTTTTAATTTTTTTATTATTGCTCCTCTGATGAGTTTACAGTTCAATAGAAAAGGTTGCTGCACAGCCCATCGTGCTCGAGGTTAGATTAAGCCCAACGATGTTGTTTTTCTTCGGAAAAACGTCTGAGGTACAGGAATGTCACGTAGCTGCCTCACCCTTTACCAGAACCCGAGGACATTCTTGTGTTCATATGTGGTGGCACCCCAAATTCCCTTCTTGAGAAATGTCAGCATCAGGTGTTCTCAAGTCCGTGCCACAAATTTCTTATGTTTTCATATAATCTTAGTTCAAATCCCAACAAGTCTCTATCTATACAGCTCATTTGCCTAATTTGACCCGGTAAAACCTAAACAGAACACCGGCATGGTATTTTAAATGTTCAGGATAGTGAAACCCTCAGCCTTGTGGAATACCCAGTTTGGGATTTTCAACTGCTCCATAAGTATCACGAATTCGGAGAAATGAGTGCTTGAATTGAGATCCAAATGGCCTTCCCAGGACATGGTTGATGATATGTGATGATTTTGAGGCCAGGCTGGTCTTTGTAGATGTTTGAGGCCAGCCAGGGTGACATAATGAGACACTTAAAAAAAAAAAAAAAGAAAGAAAAAGAAAAAGAAAGAAAGAAAGAAAGAAAAAACCCTAATAAAATGTAATTTTAAGATAACTTTTTCTATAACTTGACACTGGCAATTTCTAAACCTTAGTCTTATCAGGAGCGGTTGGGGAGGAACTGGTTGTTTCAAATGACAAAATGTCGGTGAAAAGTGGAGGAGGAGGTTAATCATTGTTGGCACAGTTGTTCAAGCTGGGAGAGACTTCACAGGCCCTGATCCAAAGAGGCAGCCTCCCACAGTGTCATGATAGTGTGTGAATTTTGTACCCATTTCTTCCAAATTGGGTTGAAAGTGTTTAAACCCTGGCACCACCCCAAGCTTCTTCAACAGGTAGATTGTATTAAGAACTGTTCCCCTAAGATGTCTCTGAGTGGTGGTGGGAGCCCACCAAGGCTTTCTGGGAGCCAGGTGAGCCCCCTGCCTAAAAGACAGAGCTGGCCTGAGCCTTTCCTGTATTGCAGGTACGAGGATGAGATCAACAAACGCACTGCCTTGGAGAATGAATTTGTGGTGCTCAAGAAGGTGCGTGGGGTGGCCGAGCTGGGGGTGGTGGTCCTTCAGCTGTCAGGGGTCGTCTGGGGGGAATCTGGAGCGAGCTGGGCCGCCGGTGCCTGAGCATCCTGCATGTCCTGTCTTCTTTCCTCAGGATGTGGATGCTGCGTACATGGGAGAAGTGGATCTGCATGGCAAAGTGGACGCCTTGACTCAGGAGATTGACTTCTTGAAGCATCTCTATGAGATGGTGAGGGGACGTGATCTGCACACATTTATGTGTCACTGGAGGCTGAACTCACCAGTGTCACTTTGCTGGCAAACATTTGGAGCCTACAGGATGGGGCAGGGTGTGGTAGCACATGCCTTTAATCCTAAAAGTTGGAGGCAGGGGCAGGTGGTGTGGATTTGAGACCAATCTGGTCCAGGTAGACTTTCTAGGCCAGCCAGAGAGTGACATAGTAGGATACTTAGAAAAAGAAAAAAAAAAGTTGGGACCCCCACCCCTATGATGAGCATCTACCTCTCATATAGTAGATGCTTTCAACAGGGCCACAACCTGGGTCAGCTTTGTGTATTTTCTGTTCAACAGCTCCCTAATGTGGGTGCTGCCGTTGTGTCTGTCTGAGAACCAATGGCGCCATCAGAGGCAGGGCCCTTTGCTTGCTCTGTTTGTGATGGGGCAGGGGTTGGAGCAGCTTCCCTCTTTCCTCATTCCCTGCTCTGCTGGGCTCTTCTGCTCTGTTGCATCTGCCTAGCCAGGTGGAGTTCACCCTCAGGGGTTCTGGCTGCCTCCCATTTCCCTTTGCTGGGATTCACTGGTATTCTCTTAGGAGTTGGGGCTTCCCTACCCACCCTTAGGCTCAGTTGTCTGGTCTCCAGGTTTTGGGTTTGGCTTTGCTGTATCCAGAGCACAGGACTGGGTCTCCCAGTATCCCTCTCGTTTGCTTTACTTCTGCTCACTTAAGCCATTTATAGGGTTCCTCCTCCCACATTACAAGTAAGACAAAGTTCCTGCCCTCGGGGCCGGGATCTTAAGTAAGGGAAGCCCTGTTGGGACAGGCCCAAGGTGCCGAGGCTCACAGGGCGGCTGTGGTGGGGGCGCTTCAGGAGGGCAGGAGGGGGGAGCCCTGCGAGGAGACAGCACCTGCAACGGATCTTAAGGAAGAGCCAGACTGCAGAAGCAGGCACAGGAAGGGCCTAGCTGGGCAGGGCCTTGGCGTCAAACGGCACAGCGTCTAGGGTGGCGGGAAGTTGGCAAGCTCGGCACGGAGCAGACGAAGACGTAGAAAGGGAAGGTAGCTGTGGACCCGTGCTGGAGGATAATCTCCTGACAAAGGGCTTCCTCGGCCACCAGGGTCTCCTCTGGGGCAAGAGGAGGGCCAGACGAACGGTTCGTTAGCCAGTCACGGTGGCCAAGCCAGCACTCAGGATTCAAGTCCATGCTCTGGCTCTGGCCGTGACACCTCCGGATGGTGACCTTAGAACCTTTGTCTCCCAACTTTTGCCGCTTCCCTTTCCGACAGTTTCAGCGATCCGTTTCCCCCACCCTTGCGCTAAGAGCATAGCCAGCACCCCAACGTGTCAGACACGGCTTTGGGCTCCATCTCTGTCTCTCCCTTACCGTTAGATCTTTTTAGTCTGAGTCACTTCAGGTTACCAAGGGTTTAAAAAGGGCTCTCTTTTCTGCTTTTTTTTTTTTTTTTTTTTTAATTTGGGACAAGTGACTTAATCTCTCTGCAGAACTAGAATTTTTTTTTCTTCCTGAATTCTAACTCATTGTTCTTGCTGAGTGGCCAAGCTGGTGCCTGAACCACAGTAGCTACTCAGAAAGTGAAGGGTGCTGCCACCACTCTCTCTATCTGCCACAGTGCCCTGGGCCGTGTGTGCGAGGGAAATGCTAGGTTTAGAGAGATCATGGAAGGCACCCTTTCCCCCTTTTGTCAAGACAGACACTCACACAGCAGGCTGCTTTCAGATTAAAGCCACCCCTTGGCTTCAGAGCATAGAGCGCAGAGCGCAGAGCGCAGAGCACAGGCAGGATCTACCATGTTCAACAGGTGTTGTCCTTGGAGGGAAGACAAGAGGGCAGCATGGCTCAAGGAGGCAAGAGATGACAGGGGCAGGGCCCTCCGGGAGCCAGAGTCCTTGTGACCCAGTGAGCAGATCACAGACCCTCAACTTCACATCACCTTCCTGGTCACTAACACGTGCTTTTAAAAGAAATGCAAGGAGGTCCTGAGAACATTGTAGTCCACCGCAGTGACTTCTGGGAGCCGCCAGGGCTTTGTCACTGCCTCCCTTTCCTCTTATACCTGGTACTCTGGTAGGAGTCTCTTTCCTTCTAGCCTCTCCCCTCCCTTATCAACCATGGATGGTTGAGCAGGTAGGCCGCTCTGAGCATGCACCTGCCATCTGGGGCACAGGCCATTTGGGGGCTGCCTGTCTCTCAGGGGTTGTGAGGGTCCCAGACACCACAGATCCAGGGTGGCCCAGGCCAGGAAGGTACGCTCCCCTCATCACGCTCCCGCCCTGTCTCTCAGCAGAAGGCCTGTGGATCAACAGTGAAGATGCATGCCCATGCCACAGTGGGGAGATGTGGTTGTTTTCCTGGTTTTCGATTCTTCCTAGGGACTCCCTCTGGGGCCACAAGGGGCCTGTTCTCCATCCTTTGCCTCTGCCCAAGGTGTAAGGCAGGGCTCTGGTGGCAGCTGTTCCTGTTTCTCCAGGAGCTGAGCCAAGTGCAGATCAATGTGTCTGACACCAACGTGGTCCTCTCCATGGACAACAACCGCTGCCTGGACCTGGACAGCATCATCGCCGAGGTCAAGGCCCAGTACGAGCTGATCGCCCAGAAGAGCCGGGCCGAGGCCGAGTCCTGGTACCAGACCAAGGTGAGCAGATGGCCGACCATCTTGGCTGTGCAGGCTGGGGGTGGACCTGTCCCCCTGGAGAGGCCTGGCCCACTGGACCCTCAGAGCTCCAGGACTCGGAATACCCAGTTCTCATGGGACTCCCAGCCCAGGGTGGGCTCTGAGGCCAACGGTTACCGGGCACGTCAGGGCTCTGGATAGTCACTGACACCTTTTCGGACCCCAGTACGAAGAGCTGCAGGTGACAGCCGGGAAGCACGGGGACAGCCTCCGAGACACCAAAAATGAGATTGCAGAGCTCACTCGCACCATCCAGAGACTGCAGGGCGAGGTGGACGCTGCCAAGAAGCAGGTAGGCCGTGGGGTCAGCCTGCAGAGTCACCTGATCTTTCTGGGAAGGGGTTCCCGGGAGAAGCGACTGGGGTTCAGAGGGGAAGGGACTTGATGCAGGTCACACAGGGTACCAAGTGATGGAGCATGTGGCACGACCTCCTTCAAAGGGACGACCCTGTGCCATCTGTCTCCAGGATGTCAGAGTGTGTGTGTGTGTGTGTGGGGGGGGCGGGCCAGAAGGTTCTAGGATGCTCAGGCTGTGTAGGTGTGGCCAAACCGTGTGCCTTCTTCCACAGACGGAACAAGGCGCTTGCCTGGCAGGAAGGCTCTATTTCTTACTATACTTCTCCCAAACCCCAGGGTGGGGGTGGGGTGTCCGCGTTTCCTTAGCGCCTCTATTAAATTCCCTCTTAGTTACGATGTTTCCTTCTTCTTCTTCTTCTTCTTCTTCTTCTTCTTCTTCTTCTTCTTCT
>OU015748.1:124604139-124619081 GCA_907169655.1 Acomys percivali | reverse complement strand
CTTGTCCCCTAAAGATAGTCTTTGTGGCGCTTGTTTTGTCTCTGAACAAACCGAGGCCGAAGCTCTTAGCCTCATGCGTGGTGTGTTAGATATCTATGAACGCCTGAGAGGAGCGGAGGACCTCGGGTAAACAGCTCACGGCGGTCTTCCGACTCCCTGTGCCTCTCCCCCCCCCTCACCCAGGTACGAAGACGAGATTAACAAACGCACAGCTGCAGAGAACGACTTTGTGGTCCTCAAGAAAGTAAGCCTGGAAGAGCTTGCAGCATCCCTCCCTGTTGGGGGCGGCCCTTGGCTCGAGTTGTCTGTCCGTTCTCTCCCTGCCTATGTCTGTCTTCTTCCTTGGCTCTCTCTGGAGCTGTGGCACTGAAGGAAGTGGGTAACAGGATGAGACCTAAAAAGGCAGTAAGTGTGTAGGGAGGACCTGTCTGCACTGTGAATTTCCATGTGCTCTGCCGGCTTTAGCGCTTTAGCGACAGAGCACATCGGATGAGCCCCTCACCACTTTTGCATAGTCTTTGAAAATGCTTCAAGGGAACCTTGATGTGTTGATTGACATCCCCGCCCACGTGGTAATTCCTGCCCCTTATTTCTCCCCCTCCCCTCTCCATCCGTGCCCCTCCCCCCCATTTCTCTGTAGGACGTGGACGCTGCCTACATGATCAAGGTGGAGCTGGAGGCCAAGCTGGACAGCCTTAAGGATGAAATCAACTTCCTGAAGGTCCTCTACGAAGCGGTGAGGCCTCCTCCTTTGTGTAGAGGAAGGAAATTCCCCTCTCCTCCACCCCTGCCCATCTACGAGGCTGTGGATTGGAAGTCATGGTTCTGAATAGATTCCAACAACTTAGCTCAAGGCAGTGGGTTCTTGGCAAAGTAACGGAGAGAAAGGACTTGAGCGAATTGAGAGGCTCAGCAGAGAGTTTCTCAGAACCAGTCGTCCTAGAAGAGGGGCTTACAGCTGGAGGGTGTGTGTGTGTGTGTGTGTGTGTGTGTGTGTGTGTGTGTGTGTGTGAAGTCGTCACTGCCCCAAATGTTTCCATTTATTGCCTTCCACGCAACACATAGAGCACCTGCCTCACTACACACGGGACACTTATGTTCTTGGGGATGGGTAGAGACTGGAGCCACTTTGCTTCTTCAACCAGTGATGTCACCACCAACCTTTCACCTCTCTCTCCCCTTTCCACACACACTGGGAATATCAACTCTGCCTCCATCAGGCCCGTTTCACAGTCACTTCCACGGAAGTGAGAGGCTGGGGTCAGAGGTCAGGGGAGAGGGAGACGGACCCTCCTCGGGTCTGATGCGAGACACGGGTCTTGTAGGAGCTGTCCCAGATGCAGACACACGTCTCAGACACATCCGTGGTGCTGTCCATGGACAACAACCGGCAGCTGGACCTGGACAGCATCATCGCTGAGGTGCGCGCCCAGTATGAGGAGATCGCTCGGAAGAGCAAGGCCGAGGTTGAGTCCTGGTACCAGATCAAGGTGAGTGTGTGGGACGAGCGGGTCCTAGTTTGACCTGGGAGGTCATGGTGTCTGGCACTACCCTCCCATCGGTGGTTGCTGTCACCGGGCCTGCCATACCACCTCAGAGTCTTGTTCCTTTGGCTACCAGGTCCAGCAGCTCCAGATGTCAGCTGACCAACACGGGGATAACCTGAAGAGCACCAAGAATGAGATCTCAGAGCTCAACAGGATGATCCAGAGGCTGCGGGCAGAGATCGAGAACGTCAAGAAACAGGTGGGTTGCAGGCGCCCTGAGTGAGGACCGACACACGGTCGGAGCGCTGCCCTGGAAGACGCTAGGCCTGGCTGTAGGTCCTTCATACCTCATGACACCAACCGCACAGATCTCCTCAGTGTGCCTTGTTCGAATGCCATTGTGGCATCCTAAACATGGTGCTCCTGCCTAGCCTTCCCTGGCTCTTTGCACATCTTTACCTTGTTGACCTGGCGAGGTTGTGGGTGGGCTCTGCAGTCTTGCAGGGACCATGGACGTGTTCTGTCTCGAAGGACAGGGTTTCTCTGTGTAGCCCTGGCTGTTCTGGAATCTTCTGTAGACCAGGGTGGCCTGGAGCTCACAGAGGCTGGCCTGCCTCTGCCTCCCGAGTGCTGGGGTTAATTAAAGGCGTGCGTCACTATCAAGCTAGGAATGGGACTCTTGACTTAGGAAAGACTGGGAGAAGAACAGAGTTCTAGCATCTTAAACCAAGGGGAGCTTGTCCAGGAGGAGTAACGGGTGTGGCGCTCTCTAAAGCAGGCCACTGATGTTGCCCATTGACCTCCGTGTCCCCAGTGCCAGACTCTCCAGGCATCTGTGGCTGATGCAGAGCAGCGTGGGGAGCTGGCTCTCAAAGACGCCTACAGCAAACGCGCAGAGCTGGAGACTGCCCTGCAGAAGGCCAAGGAGGACCTGGCCCGGCTGCTGCGGGACTACCAGGAGCTCATGAACGTCAAGCTGGCCCTGGACGTGGAGATCGCCACCTACAGGAAGCTTCTGGAAGGAGAGGAGTGCAGGTGAGGGCGGCCTGGGTTCTGGGGACTCTTGCTTCAGTGCTGTGCCGGTGGTGCATCCTGGCCAGGACCAGCAGAGCGTAGGGTGGCACTCCGCTGTTTGTTGTGTGGCAGCTCAGGGCTGAGATAAGCACATATTATCTGCACATTGAAGGAGGTGGGCTCTGCTCTGCAAGGCTCATGGGCTCTTTCTCCCCCGACAGGATGTCCGGAGAATGCCAGAGTGCCGTGAGCATCTGTAAGTCTCTGCCCCCACTATGCCGTCTATTCCTCGGGGTCTGGATTGGGACTACCGGGTGCTGAGAATAACTCTGTGCTTTCTCTCTCCTTCCAGCGGTGGTTGGTGGCAGCGCCAACATCGGCGGCGGTGCTGGCATCGGCCTTGGCCTGGGAAGTGGTTTTTGCTCTGGTTCCGGTTCTGGAAGTGGCTTTGGGTTTGGTGGTGGTGTCTATGGCAGTTCTGGTACCAAGATCACCTCTACCACCTCCATAACCAAGAGGTCCCAGCGATAGAAGAGACAGGATCCCGACGGCCCCGAGCCCAGCAGGGCTGGCCATTCATGGTGTCTCTGAGCTTTCTTCACTTCACCTCCACTCTTCATTTCCGGTGCTCATCTTGTTAGTCTTCTCCCCCTGCCTTGGTTCCTCCATCCCAGGATGATCTTCTTGGCCGTGGTGTGGCCTCTGCCCTCTTGGAGCACGGCCACTTCTTCTCAACTTGAGCCAGGTGACCCTCCTGCATTGGGAGGGGCGTCTGAGCTCACCCCGATGGACAGAGGGGATGAAGACTGAGAGCTCCTTCTTCAGAACTGTCAGGGTCACACCAGCCTCCATCAGATCCTGGCCATCCTCCTGTTAGACCCACGGTCATCCTGGCCATCCTCCTGTTAGACCCACGGTCATCCTTCACCTCCTGGCAGCTACGGGCTTTGCCGGGTTAAGACAAAGACTGCTCCTCTCTCTACTCACCCCCAATAAAACGCTTTTGTCATTCATCCTGGGTTCTTGGCTTTGTTTCCTGGGGAGAAGGCTCTGGAAGCCCACCCCCAACTCAAATGATTTAGGTAAAAGTCTGAGAGTCTGTCTGTACAGATCAAGGCCACCTACCCCTTCCTCGGGTTCCTGCTCCCAAGGCGCGGAGCGAACTGCTGCCGGAGATGCGGGATAGGGACTCAAAGGCTGCCCAGAGGTCAGGGGAGCTGACTCACAAAAATCCCAGTTGGACAAAGGATGCTTGTTATAGGATGACCTGGGGCGGGATGTCTCAGGGCCAAATCTGGGATCAGCCTGGAAGAAGAGGCTGAGTCAGGAGTATACGCGGCACATGATGGCCCAATGTCTTTACTGTATATAGGACACGGAGCCTATAGAATGGTATAGCCTCGGTGTCTAGCAAGAACTCCTTAGTTCTTATTTGCCGGGGTTTGGGCCTGACCCAAGGCCCTCACGTGTCAGCTGTGCTCTTTGAGCTACATCCCAGTCAGAGGTTGTTCCGTTTTATGCGGTTCCATGCTTGGGGCTAGATCCCAATGGACCTGAGAGGCTTTCAGGAACCTGTCCCGAGGACTGACAAAGTCATGGATGCTGGATGGAGGAGAGTTCTTTGAGAGCTGGAAGGCTTTGCTCGCCTCTCCACCTCCTTGGGCTAACCAAGGTCCGGGGGAAGGTGGTGGCCGACAGGCAGGCATTCCTGAGCAGGGAAAGGGGGAAACGTCCTGATTTCGAGTGTCCCTGGAGATTCTGCTCAGTGTAGTGCTGCAGGGGGAGAGGTCAGCTTGAGGAGAGGGCTTGGTACAGCCGTTGAGAACACCCTGTTTCAGTCCTGGATCTCAAACACTGCTACCTTCCCTTCCTAAAATCAGATGGGCTGCACACCCCCATCTGCAGCCTGACCCGATCTTCCCACAGCAGATGACAACCTTTCCCTTGAACTCTGGCTGGTTGGTGCCAGTTGGGAGAAGTGGAAAGGTTCTGTGGAAACTTACTTGTGGGACCCTCAAGCTGAGCCTGAGGCCATATTGGGTTTCTCTCCCCCTGGGATGGAACAGAGAGCATTATTCTGGGCTATGTTCTTGGGAGAGGCTCTTGGCTCAGAGAGATCTGTCTTTCTGGGGCCCAGCCCTGATCTCTCCATTGTCTGTCCTGGGCTTGCTGCCCTGTGTGTCATGTGTGAGCAGGAAACATTTGTAGCTTGTGAGCCTGTCAAACCATTTCTTCCTGCATTGTACCCTGACCCTGGGAAAATACCCACTCAGCTTTTTTTTTTTTTTTAGTTTCTGGGGTGGGGAAGAGGAGTGAAGGGTTGAGAGTGAGGGCACAGCACCCGACAGCTCTCCTGCCGGAAGACCGCAGGCCGCTCTAGTCTCTTTTCACGCTTTTGCTCAGGAGGAGTGTGGCAGTGGCCAGTCTGTGGGGCGTGAGCGTCTGCCTGGCCTCTGCAGGAGTAGATAATGCGCTAGTCCGCAGAGGCAGCTACAGAGGATGTGTGTGCGTGTGTGTCTTAGTGTCAGTGTGGCTACACAAAGAGGCAACTGGCTGTGAGAGTTTTCTCTAAGACTCCTGTCTGGAGAGGTGGCACACACTGGAGTCTCTATGCTGAGGGAACCGAAGCAGAAGCGTTGCTGAGACCTCCAGGCCCGTCTGGGTGACATGAAAAGACCTGGTGTCAAAAAACCAAGCAGCCAACAAACCCAGTAAACAACAAACAAGCAGCAACAGCAAACCAGAAAAAGAGGAAGGAAAGGGAGGAAGAGAAGTGTTGCTTCTGTCTGTTTCTGAGCAGTCTGGTAGCTTAGCCAGGGAAGTGGATGCCAAGGGAGAAGCCCCATGGCTAACCAGAGCCTTTGGCACGTTAAGGTTGGGCGTGGACTCTAGGCATGAAGAGAAAGACAGGAGTGTGGCCAGGAAGCCTCTGTTGGGCCTGGAAGCACATGGGACTCAGGCCCACTGCTTCCTGATTCAAAGGGAAAGTTGGATAAAGATAGTAACAATAAACAGAAGCTCTCCCAAAAAAAAAAAAAAAAAAAAAAAGTTTTTCAGGACAGGCTTTCTCTGTGTAGCCCTGCCTGTCCTGGAACTCTCTCTGTAGGCCAGGCTGGCCTTGAACTCAGAGATCTACCTGCCTCCGCCTCCTGAGTGTTGGGGCTAAAGGTGCACACTTGACTGTTACCTACCAAGTTACCCGTCAGTCACCCATCCACCCACCCATCCATTCATCATCTCAACAAAGTCCCAAATTGTGAATCCTTTCAGCCTGGGCTCATGCTGATGTCCCTGATGGCATATTTGCCTTTTAGTGGCTGTTTAATAAATGGTGAAGGAGCCGTGCTTTGGTGGTGCACACCTTTAATCCCAGCACTTGGGAGGCAGAGGCAGGTGGATCTCTGTGAGTTTGAGGCCAACCTGGTCTACAGAGTGAGTTTCAGGATAGCCAGAGCTGTTACACAGAGAACCCTTGTCACAAACAAACAAACAAACAAACAAATAAGCAAACAAAAATAGTCAACTAAAAACCAAAACAAAACACAATGTTGGTGGAATGAACCAACAAACTGCCCTGGGCTGGATGCCTATGCTAAGCAATAGGGGCCTCAATACAGAAGGACTCAGGGAGATTTTGGCATAGATGGTCATGTCTATGTCTCAATGATTTGGTGGCCAAATAGACAGTTGAATGCCACTGGGAGCGACAAGCCAAAGCAATGGCCATCCAGGGAAAGGTGAACTGACTTCCAGTGTTGGGAGAGGGTTTGGCAAGTCTGGAAAGCTTCCCACAGGAGATGGTATTTAAGGGCCTGAGTGTCAGAGGCTGGTAAGAGCCCTCCCAGCAGATAGCAGGACTCTGCTCTCCATGAGGAAGTCTGTCAGGACGGGCTGCGCTGTGCTGGGTCTCCCGGATGCTTCTCAGGGTGGATGTTGAGTGTACTCTTTCTCTGAGCAGTGCCCGTAGGTGACAGAATTTCTGCCATCTCCTGGAGTTCTTCTGCCTCATGTGAATGCAGCGCCTGTGGGCTCCAGGGAAGAGGGCTCCCCTTGGCAAGGCCTGGGAATGCCCGTTCCGTGTTGGTTTTGTGGGAGGCCACAGGGACAGAGAAGATGAGGCTGACCTGAGGGTGGGTGCAGCCAAACCTGAGTGTGGAACATGGCTTTGGGAGTACCGGGGACAGACGCATTACCTGCAGATGTCCTGAGTGTAAGGGGCTGTTGAGAGTGATAGTTGGTGCCGCCAAGGATAGGGAGTACCACAGAGAAAGTGTTCAAGGCAGACTCCTGAAGGAAGCGGCCCTTGTGTGAATACAGAAGCCAAGGAGGCAGCCAGGTGAGAGGTGAACAGACCCCGGAAGTGAGCAGATGTGGAGCCGGAGCTGGAGTGCCCCCCCCATAACCAGAGTGTGGGCTTCCACAATGTGGCTCAGGGCAGAGTGTGGCTAAGCCAAAACCCCAGCTTGGAGTCACGGGAGAGGAAGGACAGTGAACCCAGGCTGGAAGCCAGGCTGTGGGGACGCCATTTGGCCTATTGTCTGATTTGTTTGGGGCTTGGGCCTGCATCCTAACCCTAAGATGAGGCTCAGAACAAGGTGCTGGAGTGAATGAGCTCAGAAAGAGGAAGGGGGGGTGCTCTAGAGGACGGTCTTGGGGCTCAGGTCCTGCTTTGGGCATGAGTGCCTCACACTCCTTCTCTGCAGCTGTCACCTTGAGCTTTGTGACTATTCTGCCACCTTTTCCATTCCGTCTCTGGGTTTACGAGGTTGTTGTCACTTCCGTGTCTCCTGACGGCAATGTTCCTTGTCCTTCACAGTATCTCTTCAGCTTTCTCAACACCACCTACACGCTGGGGGCCCGGGTGGCTGCTTCTAACTAGCATGGCAGCCTCAGTCCTTCCTACCACACCCACACCCTCCATGTCCAGTGCAATTGAATCCCCTCCAGGTCCTTAGAGGAGAGAGGTCCTTGCCTTACAAGTAATTCATGGAAAAATTAATGTATATATTTTTTTCTTTTAACTTCCTCTTCTCCAGGTTAAGTGAACGATTGCTTCAAGAGCTTTCTACCTCTTCCTTACTATTTTTCAACAGTGTAGCTAGTACGTTCCTAAGGTCTTTCGGGAACTTCTGGAGAGGGCAAGGCTGCGGTTTCTGCTGTTGAGGAACTCCTCAGGGGCAAGGTGTGATGAGATACCAGACTCAGCACAAGTTTAACCACAGGAAGCGCCCCCTCCCACCCCCCCCATCCCACATCCCCTGACCCCCCCCATCCCCTAGGGAGGGCAGCTCAAGTCCTTACTGCAGCAGGACGTTAACATAGGAGGCCCCCAACACCTCGCAGTAGCTCTCTCAGCTCCTCCCTGCGGGAGGCAGTGGAAGGCAGATCTGCAAAGACAGAAGGAAGAGGGTGGGGCGGCTCTCTCCCGTTCCCCCTTGATCCCTGCTGCCTGTCTCTCCCACAGCAGCAGCCCGAGAGAGTCCATGTCAACCCATGGCTTACTCGTGTCTCTTTGGTTTAACCTCGGTGGCTCCCCCTCAGTGAGAAACCAGCTTCATGTGGCCCCGTGTGACCTATCTCCCAGCTGCTCTCATTGCTTCAGCCATTGGCTCCCCCAGACGCTCCCCACAGTCCCACCTCAGGACACTCATGGATTTCTATGTTTCGGGGCGCGGGGGACCCCTTTCTTCCGTGCCCTCTCCTAACCGTGTTCACTGCACGGATCTATAACGCCGCTCCATGCCCACCCTCTTTTCTTTATAGATTTATTTCTGTGTGTGAATGTTTTGCCTACATGTGTGTATATGGGTACCACGTGCGTTCCTGGTGCCCAGGAAGATCAGAAGATGAGGGCAGGATCCTCCGAACTGGAGTTATGAACGGCTGTGAGCGGCCACGTGGGTGCTAGAAACTGAACCCCAGTCCTGCAAGGGCAACAGGTGCTCTTAACCGTGGAGCCATTTCTCCAGCGGCACCCTCGTTTATTGCTACACTTCTTTTATAGTTGCTGCTGCTTCCTCTTCCTCCTCCTCTTCCTCTTGCTCCTCTTTCTCTTTCTTCTTCCTCTTCTTCCTCTCACTGGTCTTCCTCCTCCTCTTCCTCTTGCTCCTCTTTCTCTTTCTTCTTCCTCTTCTTCCTCTCACTGGTCCTCCTCTTCCTCCCTCTCCTAGTCCTCTTCTTCCTAGACAAGGTTTTGCTACGTAGCCCACGCTGACCTAGAACTGGGATCCTCTTGCTTCGGCCTCTCTGTGAGGCCCCACGCCTCGCGCTTCCACAGTCCTGTGTGTTGGCTCTGTTTCTTAACAATTAAACTTTATTATACAACCCAACTAGCTTACACAAGAAGGAAAAAAGGTTAAAGGGACAAAAGAGTGAACCTTCCGGTATCCGTTCCACGGGATGAGTCCTTAGGTGTCTCTCTGGCCCGCGTGATAGTCCAGCCTGTTCGCTTTCTCCACACGCTCTCCCAAACCCCTGGCTGAATCTGTTGTTTTTCTCTTCCCCACCTGCCTGAGTCACATGGGAAGGGCGGTCTCCTTCTCCCGTTGAGGGTCCATTAGGAAAACAATAGCCCAGGTGGGGTTCCCAGGTCTGCTTCCTGAATTCCAGGCCCAGACTGGCTCTTCTCAGTCTATCACAAGGTATTCATGGGGTGCCCCAAGGGTAAAGCCCGCCAAGACTGCTTCCACCTGTGACAAAGCTTAATCTTTCCCACACCTGTGCTTCCCGGCGGGAGCATCCCATGTACTTCTCTGCCGTCTTTCCGCTACTGGTGTAAAGCACACAAGCAGCGTTTTCCTGTGGCTTAGCTCTGGTTTTGTTGTTGTTGTTGTTGTTGAATTGATGTTTACTGCTTCTGGTACTTGGGCTGATGTTGGGGGAATGACACAAGGGAGGAAGCCTTAGCCAACCCCCAAGATGATGTCTGTAGTAACGTATGGTTTCTTTGGGAAGTATAAAACAGATGAACATTTGGAGTGTTGGGTTTTGCCAAGGTCTGATCAATGTAGAGATCTGTGACCTTCACACTAGTTTGTTTGTTTTTTCAATCCTTAGAAGTTGGTCACAAGCCATACAGCCACCACATCCTGGACGGAGGCTGAGAGGGAGGGAGAAGCCAGGGGGCAGATGATGCTGGCTCCTGCCTTTGACTTCAGGAAGGGGAAGCGGGAGGGTCACTATTTTGTCTCCGTGTTCAGCACAATGCCAGGTACACTGTGGACACACAAGGCAACCATGTTCTGTCTGGAGTATATCGTGTCACTGTACATGGATACCGTTCTCCCGAGTGAGCTCTACCCTCGCTCCCACTCAGGACGCCAGAGCGGGCTCCACTCTTGCATTTCTTCACCTTCCCAGAGCTGAGCTCTGCTCTGTCAGGGCCCAGGACTACTGGTAGGTAGACAGAGCAAGGCTGATTCCCTGGTTGCAGGTCGAGAGCCTCCTGTCTCCTGTCTCATTAAACTGAGAGGTATTGGGCATGGGGGCGGGGCACTGCCAAGACAGCATACCACTTAAACATCGGCTTATCTTCAAGACGTGCTTGGTGGCTCCCAACAAATTCACTGCTTTTGGGGGGAAGTCCAGCCCACAAGCTTTTGGGGTTAATTATCTGTCCTTCCCTTGAGCCCTGGAGCTTGGGCAAGTGCTTTTAAAAGGATTCATTCCATTTGACTCTTTCTGCTTCTGGGTGAACTCATTCATGATCATTTCTAGTTCAATCCATTTGTCCACAAATTTCGGGAATTCCTTGTTTTTAATAGCTGAGTAGTAATGGTATATACTCACTTATATCAGGACACTAGCCCAAGTGGCATGTCCCATGAAAGTCTTCACTTACCAGGAAAGTGGGACAGAGGGGAGGACATCCTATTGGGACTTTAGGTGAGAGAAGCATGGGAGAATGGGGAAATAGAAGGATCCAGAGGGTCCTAGAAACCTACAAAAGAAGAACATTATGATGGGCAGATCTGGGCCCAGGGGTCCTGCTCAATCTATGGCACCAGCCAAGGACAATAGTACAGTAAACTTCGAACCTCTATCCAGATCTAGTCAATGGACAGGACAGTCTCCACAGTTGAGTGGAGAGTGGGGTCTGACTTTCACATGAATTCTGTGCCCCATATTTGACCACATTCCCTTGACGGGGAGGCCTGGTGGCACTCAGAGGAAGGATAGCAGGCTACCAAGAAGAGACTTGATACCCTATGAGCATATACAGGGGAAGGAGCTCCCTCTCAGTCACAGTCATAGGGGAGGGGAGTAGGGGGAAAGTGGGAGGGAGGGAGGAATGTAAGGATACAAGGGATGGGATAACAAATGAGATGTAATATGAATAAAGTAATAAAATATTTAAAAAAGGATTCATTCTCCCCAGGGCTTCCGTTCTCTGCCGACTCTCAGGGTCTCTGTGCGCCTTGTTCATTTTTCTGCCACCCAGCTTCTCACCATGAGCAGATGAGTCTACAAGACACCTGCCAGTGGGGGGTGGGCCTTCTCCAGCTGGTCAACTGTGGAATTCAGCAGCATCAGGAAGAGCTATATAGCCCGTTCTGGGGCAGCTGGTGGACCCAGCTTATTGGGTCCGGGGTGGAGCACGCGCCTTTGGCAGTAGAACCCTCTGCAGTTTAGGAAGCAGCAGGCCCATCTCTGTCACTGCGGCAGCTGCTGCCTCCCAGACTGGTAGCTTTGGTGGAGTTCCAGGAAGCTACGGCACCAGCTCTGGGGATGGGTTTGGTGGTGGGAGAGGAACGGGAGGTGTCATTGGGGGAAACTGGTCGCTTTGGATTGGCTGGTGTCTTTAACAGGCCTAGAGTCTTTGGCACTAGGGCAATCCAGGAAGTGACCATCAACCAGAGACTCCTGCAGTCCCTCAACGTGGAGACTGACACTGCCCCCCCCCCCCCGACTGTGGCGACTGACCCTCCAAGACTGTGGAAATGAAGGCCAAGAATATGAAGTGATCAAGGCCCTCAGGACATTTCCCTACTGTTAGCTTTGAGCTTCTCAGAGACCCATCTGTCGTCAAAAGTCCCTTCTCCACCGTGAGTCCTGAGGTACACCCACCCCAGCAACAGCGAGGCGAGGCACCAACATCCATGCCACCCCACCATGAGTCCTGAGGTACACCCGCCCCAGCAACAGTGAGGCCAGGCACCAACATCCATGCCACCCCACCATGAGTCCTGAGGTACACCCGCCCCAGCAACAGCGAGGCCAGGCACCAACACCCACCCCACCCCACCATGAGTCCTGAGGTACACCCACCCCAGCAACAGCGAGGCCAGGCACCAACACCCACCCCACCGTGAGTCCTGAGGTACGCCCGCCCCAGCAACAGCGAGGCCAGGCACCAACATCCACCCCACCCCACCATGAGTCCTGAGGTACGCCCACCCCAGCAACAGCGAGGCCAGGCACCAACACCCACGCCACTCCACCGTGAGTCCTGAGGTACGCCTGCCCCAGCAACAGCGAGGCCAGGCACCAACATCCACACCACCCCACCATGAGTCCTGAGGTGCACCCCTCAGCAACAGCGAGGCCAGGCACCAACACCCACGCCACCCCACCTGCCTCTTGTCATTCTCATTCTCTGTTCCTGGATCAACCTGTTCAACTCTATCACCTGGCTCCTGGTGCTCCTGGCATCCTCGTGTCTGCCGGCCACAGTCTTGGAGCTCCCCCAACAAGGCAGCGGGAGGAAAAATGGAATGATAAATGCAACTGTGCCCAATCGGCTTCTGTACCCCATGTCACACACTAAACATTGAGAAACCAGTAAGCATTTATTTATTTTTTAAAGATTTATTTATTTATTATATATACAGCGCTCTATCTGCATGTACACCCACAGGCCAGAAGAGGGCATCAGATCACAGTACAGATGGTTGTGAGCCACCATATGGTTGCTGGGAATTGAACTCAGGACCTCTGGAAGAGCAGTAAGTGCTCTTAACCTCCGAGCTATCTCTCCAGCCTCAGAAAGCATTTATTAAAATGCTATTTAATATTGTGTTAATGAACCAAGCAGAGGCATCTCCAAGGCAGCAAGGAAGGAGACATCTGGGCTATCGTACTGAAAGATCCTTCCACCTTGTAGTCACTGAGCAAGCTAAAAGTGGTCCTCGTGCAGCCTGGAAGGTGGCGGTGTAAATCCCTCCCAGAGGGTTAAAACTCTGTATGACAAAGAACTATCAAATGGATGTACCCAGAAAGCAGACAAATACAGGTCCATCCAGGGCCCCGTCTACAGGGCCATGGTGTCCTTGACTCCCAGTGAAATTCCTTAGCAGGTACCTGATGCCCGCCTTAGTCTGGTACAGCAACTCAGCCTCCACCCTGTCCCTCTGGGCAACCTCTCCAAGCCAAGTTCAGATCCCAGAAAGGATGCTATGCAAATCCAGGCTGCGGCTCACATCCATGGGGAGGACCATGGACGTGTCATTGGTTCTGCAGCTGTGTTGCTTCCTTCTAGGACAGAAGGGGCCTGCTCACTTTCAGGACTGCTGCCTCCTGGACGGTCCCATTCACTGGCCTTAGCTCTGAACGTGCAAGAGACCCAGCCTGCCCCAGATGCTCAGAGAGCGCAGTGTCTGAGGCCCACCCCGCTGAACTGCTACATCTCTGGGCTTGTCTAGACAGTCTGTAGGGCCCAAGCATCACCCCACACATCCTCTGTCCTACATCCTCTCTGTCCTGCATCCTCACCTCAGAGAGGTCCCTCAGGAACAGCTTGATTTCTTTTATCAGAGTGCCTACGGTGGCCTCAAGCTTCATCTTGGCCAGGTGTGCAGAGTCCGCATTCTGAGAAAAAGCAGGAGTGGGGCTAATCGAGGTCTTCAAAGGCTTAAGATCAGTACAGACCGAGTCCTAAAGACCTTCTAACGAGGACACACATGACTGCCTCGGTCTACCCCAGTGCTTTGTGCTTGGCAGTAAGGCAAGCCGACCCTGCCTTCCAGCTGGGACCCTGTGGTGACATG
Organism: Acomys percivali; assembly: GCA_907169655.1. Taxonomy (NCBI): domain Eukaryota; kingdom Metazoa; phylum Chordata; class Mammalia; order Rodentia; family Muridae; genus Acomys; species Acomys percivali. Next base: position 124,605,595 of record OU015748.1, on the reverse strand, counting down.
CCCTGGAATCTCTCAGTCATCGGTACTTTCTTCAGCACCACAGACTCGTCCTCAGGAGTCGTGCGCTCACTGGATTCATCCTCCTGTCTGTGAACATAAAAGTGAACTTGCTATATTTGTTTTGTTTGGGGGTGGTTTTGCTTTGTTGGGGGGAGTGCAATCTGTGGGGGAGGGCACATGTGTGCCACAGAACACCTGTGGAGGTCAGAGGACAACCTGGGCCCATCCTTGCCTTCTACCTTGTATGAAACGGGGTCTCCCTTTGTCTGCAGCCGTGCAGATAAGCTGGCCCACGAGTTTATAGGGATCTGCCCCCTCCACTTCCCAAGTCACCAGAAGATCATTGGTGCCACAGACGCGTGTCATTGGCTTTTTATACGGCTCCTGGGCATCCGCTCTTAAGCCTTCATTTTGCACGGCAAGGGTTTCACACACAGAGCCAGCACTTGGGAGGGCTCTCTCTGAGTTCAAGGCCAGCCAGGGTTACATAGTGAGATCCTGTCTTATAGAATCATGGAATGTAGAAGGAACCATTGGTGATTTGAATTGACTTGTATGGAATGAACAGCTGACAGCACTAGAGTGGCTCATAGTTCAGCAAGGCGGATGCCAGGTGCCAACTGCTGTTCGGTCGTCAACAGAGGCAGTAGCGCCTTGGCCTTGGCGAGTGGTTACCGAAGTAGCTTTGGTGTCGGACGTGGCACAGCAGGTGATGTTCACCTGACAAGCGGCAGTGGAAGTAGATTTGGCAGTGGGCGTGGCGGTGGTGGTTTTAGTGGTGGTGATAGCTTTGCCCACAGCTCCGAGGGTAGCTGTGGAGTCTGTGGCGGAGGCGTCAGCTCAGGCAGCAGTGGAGGTGGTAGTGACAACCTCTTCCACTCCTATTCCAAACAAACAGCCCAGCCACTCCAGAGTACCCCCCTCTTCATCTGCTTTCCCAGAAAATCAGCATTGCACCCCCTGCAGCAGTCTGCTCCCCTCCCGAGACTGGCAGCCCTGGCTCTTCCATCGGATCCCTCGTGGAGCCCGTGTGAGGATTCCAACAGCCCCCTCCTGTGCCGGTCTGTGCCTGTGATTGTTCTGCTGTGACTTCGGCTGCCATCTTCTGCTTCCCTCAGCGGAAGAAGTGATGAATACAGCGTCCCCAGCCCATCTGTCCTGTTACCGATGAGGAACATCGCGCCCTACACCAACTCTTCAAGCGTCCTCTGCACCTTTCTCCCCAGGGACCCATCTGGTCCTCACTCTGGGTCCTCCAGTTTTATCTCTCCCTTTGGGCTCTGTGGTTCTGAGCAACTACAGAACTCCAGCTCTGAACCAAGGCCTTGACTTGCTACCCAATGAGTGGTACCAAAAGGGCAGTAGCTGATTTATTCTTGGAGCCCTGTGAGGAAGGGGTTGTGTGGCCTCACTTGCTTCCAGGAGGATGGCTGGAGTACACTTGCTTCCAGGAGGA
>OU015748.1:124560569-124590950 GCA_907169655.1 Acomys percivali | reverse complement strand
GTATTTATGTGTGTGTGTGTTTGTGTGTTTATGTGTGTGTGTGTGTTGTCTGCATTGATGTCTGCACACCAAAAGAGGCCATTGGGTCCCATGACAGTTATAGACAGTTTTGAGCTGCCAGGCAGGTGCTGGGAATTGAACCCAGGACCCCAGGAAGAGCAGACAGTATGTTTATCTGCCGAGCCATCTCTCTCCACTTCTGAAATGTCACTGTCTCAAACTGTGGCTCTCTCTGCTCAGGTATGAGGAGGAGATCAACAAGCGCACTGCCGCAGAGAACGAGTTTGTGGGGGTGAAGAAGGTGAGTGGTGCGGCAGAGCCTGGATCGCTTGCTTTGTCTCCCACTGAGGGAGCCGAATCCCGCTGTGGGCGGGGCTTGCTTCTTTCCTCACATTCTTAGGAAACGTTTGAAGGAGGCCATTCATCTTTAAACCCTACTGTAACGAGTAAGCTAGTTAGTAACGTGAACTAATAACCAATTTTGTGTGTGTGTGTGTGTGTGTGTGTAGCCTACTTTGTGTCTGTTCCCTTTAAAAGGTAAGGTGAGAAAATTACTATTGGAAGGGATAAAGAGGCGGGCTCAGAGGGAAGCTTGGGTACGGGGGGGGGGGGGGGGGGGGGGGGGGGGGCAGGGGTCATATTCTGGTCTCTCTCTTTCAGGATGTGGATGGCGCTTATATGAACAAGGTGGAGCTGCAGGCTAAAGTGGACAGCCTGGCAGACGACATCAACTTTCTGACAGCCTTTTATGACATGGTGATTCTTTAGTTCGCCCCCTAGGGACTGCCCACCCAGCAGCTTTACAGGCACAACACTTAGGGGACAGGTCAAGTGGCAGCACGCCCACAAAGCCAGCCCCGGGTCTCCCGACTCAGCTCTGCCCAGACCCAGGGAATGCTCCCTTGGATGTTCCTCCTGGCTGCAGGGTCAGGGCCCCTCTGTCCCCTGAGCCCCGCAGCTCCAGGCCACTGTCAGGCACTAAATAACAGGCCCTCTGCGCTGCACTGAGAGAGGGAAGCCACACGGGCCCACGGGCTGGCGTTTACAGGCAGACACACTGCCTTCCTGTGCAATTTGTCCCTTTCTTTTGGCCCTTCTGTTGGCACGCTGTAGGCCGTAGCCAGACCGGAAATAGAAGCTTAATTTTTCTACTCTCCCATTATTTAGCTCCGTTCGTGGGCATCTCCGTTAGTAGAGAGGTTCCACTGTCGCTCGGGATCTGTGACCATCCATGTTTCCCGTAGGAGCTGTCCCAGATGCAGAGCCACGTCAGCGACATGTCTGTGGTCCTCTCCATGGACAACAACCGCTGCCTGGATCTGGACGGCATCATCGCCGAGGTTAAGGCCCAGTACGAGGACATCGCCCAGAGGAGCAAGGCTGAAGCTGAGGCCCTGTACCAGGCTAAGGTGAGGACCCTTCCCTTCGCCCCTCAGCTCTTTAGACTCTGACCAGCCTGCTCACTTTACAAAGCCGTGCTGATTCCGCCACCGTCTCTCCTCTGTCAGCTTGGGGAGCTGCAGACCACAGCCGGCAGGCACGGGGATGACTTGAGGAGCACCAAGAGCGAGATCATGGACCTCAACCGGATGATCCAGAGGTTGCGAGCCGAGATTGAGAACGTCAAGAAGCAGGTGTGGCAAGGCTTCTCGGAGGGAGGGTTTGGGGGCCTGGGAGAGAGGAGGCAGCGGCCCAGCTCCTTGTCCAGGCTTCCCGCCCCCCCCATCCCCGCTTCTTTGGCGGAGTCACAGCCTCTGCCTTTCCGAGCCTCTCTCTGCTTTCAGCTGTTTCTCCTGCAGGCTGGGCTTCTTGAAATGCCAGTAGGAGGGAGGGCTGCCCATTCTGTGGGCATAGCTAATCTGACAACTGTAGGGTTGGCCTTAAGCATGCAGATGCAGATACAGATGCAGACGCAGACGCACTGTGCTACGGAACATTTAATTTTATTTAACACCTTATAGAACCCCAGTGGCTTCTTTGTATCACTGGAATGAAGTGGTCTGGGAAGAGAGGCTTTTTTTAAAAAACAGCCTTGCAAAAGAGATCAAAGGCTAACAAGCATCTGTGTTTCTTTTCTTGATGAGTCATGAGCTAATTTAAACGGAGCCCAGGATGACTTAGCCAAATTGCAACACTGACTTGACTTGTGAGCGGGTGCCACTAGGGTGAACCGATTCTTTCTTGGGAACAGTCCCTCCGGTGTTTTGTTTCCTAGTCCTGTGTTAACTTTCTCTTTTACTCTCTGCCCCAGAACGCCAACCTGCAGACGTCCATCGCGGAAGCTGAGCAGCGTGGCGAGGTGGCCCTCAAGGATGCTGACACCAAACTCCAAGACTTGCAGGCTGCCCTGCAGAAGGCCAAGGAAGACCTGGCCAGGCTGCTGCGGGAGTACCAGGAGCTCATGAACGTCAAGCTGGCCCTGGACGTGGAGATCGCCACCTACAGGAAGCTTCTGGAAGGAGAGGAGTGCAGGTGGGGGGAGGCCACAGGGACAGCGTTATCCAACTGTGGCTTTACGGTGACCTATGATGGCAAAGAAAGGACTAAATAATGATAATAATAAGAGAGGGCAATTTGGATAGAACCCAGTGAGTCTTCTGAACAGCAGAGGGAGTGCTTAAAGTCCACAGTCTTGTTTTTAATCAGCCACTAGTGTCTAATTATCTATCTTATCATGGGCACAGTATTGAATCGAATACTTCTATTCACCCATGTGGTAGGAAATGCATTTTGAGGTTGTGACAAAATTTATGGACCGGGGCTGTCAATTGGAACATTCCAAGATGCAAATATTCTACGCCAGGCTATCAGATGCAATAGCTCTGAGCCTCTCAAACCCTTCCTTCCGTCTTCCCTCCCCCTCCCATTCCCCACTGTTTTTTTGAGATGGGGGGTTGTCTCACTAGCAACCCTAGCTGATCCTGATTTTTCCGCCTCAGCCTCCTGAGCGCCAGGGCCACTCGTTATGCCCTGTGCTTCCTTCCGGCACTTGAAATGGGTGGAGGGCAACTCAGGATCTGAGTTTTGCATTTAATTGAGCCGAATTTACTACCTTCCTGTGGCTAGTGGTTAGCACTTTGGGAGTTCGGTGTGGACAGTCCTTCAGTGCCCATCGCTGAAGTCAAGTCTACGTGGGAAAGTGCTTTGACTCATACATATCAGTGTGAAGCAAGGGCTTACTGAATGGGTACCGTATGTGATGGGGTGCCAAGAACCCAGGTTCTGTTGACCCCTGAACCATGCGTGGTTGTTCAGACCTCAACCCAGTAGAAGAAGGAGAGCCCAGGCTTGGGAGGGAAAGGACGTCTGACCTGTCTCTATGGGAAGGAGCGGGCATGAGTTTGCTGCACTGAGTTATATGATGAGAAGGGTGTGGTCAGCAGCAGCAGCAGGCGCTGTGACAGGGGCACTAGAACATTCTATGTCTGCTAAGCTACACCTGCTCCATGAATACGCATAAGGCTCAGGGAGATGGGCATTGTGACTGGGAAAAGTTTCAAATGCAGCACACACAGCAGGTCAGCCTCTCCACCATCACTACTACTGCTGCTGCCCCAAGCCCCATGCCACCCCAAGCCTCATGTCACCTCAAGCCTCATGTCACCTCAAGCTTCATGTCATCCCAAGCCTCATGCTACCCTAAGCCCAGTGCCACCCCAAACCCAGTGCCACCCCAAGCCCCATGCCACCCAAGCCCCATGCCACCCCAAGCCTCACTGGGGAAGGCTTCCTGGAAGAGGAATGTTGGGTAAATAAAGGCAAGGTGGGGAAGAACAGGATGGGGAAGGGCATGTCAAGATGGAAAATTCCATCCCATTGGAGGGCGAGAGGCAAGGACCAGACCTTCAGGGCCAAGGGTGGGAAGATGGGGACGTGGAGTGTGGTTGACAGAGGTGCTGCAAGTCATAACTACAATTGGCCCCTATTTGGGGGGGAGAGATGGAGATGGGCACCCCTGGGTTAGCCTTTCCCTTCTCAGGGGGCTCTACCCCCAGGAGGGCAGATGGGAGGAGGTGACGCCCCAGGCTATGAACCTTTAAATTATTTGCCTGTTGACGCAGGAACAACTCTTACCCCTCTCTTTCAGGATGTCTGGAGAGTGCCCGAGCGCTGTGAGCATTTGTAAGTACCATATTTGGGGGTACCACCCTGAATACCACCCTGAGGGTGGGTGCAGGGGGAATGGCTCACTGGGTGCAATCTCCTGCTGTGCAGGCACGAGGACCTAAGTTCAAATCCTTCACCACTCACTTAAAAGGTTGTGCATGCCTGTAGCCTGGGGCTGGGATGGAGGGAATGGAGCCTGGGAGCTGCCTGGCCAGCCACCCTTGCTAAAACGGCAAGCTTCAGGTTCAATGAGAGACCCCATCTCAAGTGAGGAAGCTGGAGGCTGACGTCCTTCTTTGGCCTCTGCACATGTGTGCACATGTGAGCACGGGCACTTCACTCAAGGCATCCCTGTGATATGAGCCACCTCTCAGCTATAGCTGTGTGCTGTGCCCTCCATGTAAGCTGGGGTCCAGCTCTTCAGCCCTTCAACTGTGGAGTGTGCCCTAAGTTGGAGAACCAGAAATTTTGTGAATACTTCCTGCTCCTGTTCCTAGCTAGGGCACTAGAGAGCCAACCAAGTTTGCTTGGTCATTTGTAAGCTAATGCCTTGGCTGAGCAGGGTGGGGCTGAGACAGTCAGTGCCCGGCTCCCCAAGCCTTCCTCCTGAACTATTTGTCCTCCTGTAGCGGTGGTCAGCAATGTCACCAGCACAAGCAGCAGTTCTGGAGGCTTCAGAGGGTCTGGTGGCAGCAACTATGGAAGGGACAGCAGGGGCAGCAGCAACAGCGGCAGCAGGGGCAGCAGTGGGAGCAGGCTTGGAAGTGGAGGCGGCATCTCCGAGAGTCAGCGCGGAACAGGCTTCAACACCGAGAGTCAGCGCGGAACAGGCTTCAACACTGAGAGTCAGCGTGGAACAGGCTTTAACACCGGTGGCACCCAGACCTCTGTAGGCAGCAGTTACAAGTCCAGCAGAGGAGGCGGTGGCAGCAGTGTCCGCTTCTCCCAGACCACCAGTTCCATCCAGCAAGTAATCCACCCCTCCAAGTAACCCTCAGGGGCATGAGCATTCCCACTCCCCTGCTTTCCCTGCCTCGGCCTGCAACTTCACATTGCTCCATCTTCTTAGCATCAACAGGGGTGTAGTTCAACCCTGATTTCCCTCAAGTTTCTTGGAGAAGGGGCCGAACTCCTGGCTCTTAAGTCTTCTCATAGGTCGGGGTGGTTCAGCTACTAGTCTGGGCTGATGGTGCTCCTGGAGAAGCTCCTGCGATGGGCCCCAAATCTGGACAGCAACACCTGAGCCTACCTACGCCTTTCTGAGCCTTGGTGTCGGTTCTCAAGAAGCCTTCCTCATCACAGCTGGCTCACCCTCACAGCTGGCTTCCTTCCTCCCCTGAGCTGCGGGTCTTTTGCTTATGACATATTGCGCTTCCTTCGCTCAATAAATTGCACCGTGCTTCACAAAACTGGTGTTTGCCTTTTATGCAAGGACTCATGGGACAGACCGGATCCAACAGTAGAGCAAAGTTAGGCCTTTTAGAATAAGGCCTGCGTTGGCAAGAGGGCATGGCATTTGGTCGGTGCTCTCGAGGATGGCTTTTCTATTGTAGTTCACGAGGATGTCACAATTAGACAAGCACTAATGTGTGCTGAGTGCCTGGTGCGCCGCTGGACTTTCCTTAAGATAATAAGAGCTTTTAGCAGCGCGTCTGTGAGGTGGATGTTATTGCTGTCTTTGTCTTACTGGTAGAAACAAAGGCATGTGCCTTAAACAACTTACCCAAGGCCAAACAATCAGGAGGAAGGGACCTCTGTATGAAAGAACCGACTCAACCCCAAAGCATGTAAGACAAGAGGTTTTGTGGCTGATTCTCACATTGTGACTCACAACGTCAATGGGGGTTCTAAGGACTTCTCGATTCTTCTAGTCCTTAAAAATCTGAAAGGAAATCACATTTATATATTTTGGGAGCACACATGTGTCAAGGTCAGTTTGCAATTTGGAGGGGAGTCAGTTCCCACTCAACCTTGGTTGCCAGGCTTGGCCACATGTGCCTTTGCCTACCGGATCATCTCTCTGGATTTCTCCTGCATGACTGGATAAGTGAAAAAGCAGGCACACTCTACATACAGGCACATGTCTTGACAATGGGAAGTCAAAGGGACTTGTGGTCTTCTGTGGGGGCACAGCGCACGTGGGACACCCGGTGCGGTGCCAATGCGTGGGCTGCCTTCAGTTCCTGTTTTGCTCTTGTCCTGAAGTCTCTACACACCACCCGAGCTGACATGGTGGCCCCAGCAGAGGCTGGCCTGCCTCCTCACTAGTCAAGGCAGGATTGGTATGTCTTTCTGCATCAATAACAATCAAACCACAGCTTCTCTGTGTCTGCTTTCTAGTGGCGCAGGGTCCCACGGGATTGCACAGCTTGGGTTTTCTTCAGCCTGTGGGGCTGGAGAGATAGCCCCACTGAGAGAATGCTATGTCTCTGTCCGTGGTGCTGAAATGGGTCCTGTGCAAGAGCGTGTCTCTCTCTCTCTCTCTCTCTCTCTCTCTCTCTCTCTCTCTCTCTCTCTCTCTCTCTCTCTCTCTCTTGTGTGTGTGTGTGTGTGTGTGTGTGTGCTCGCACGCTCGCGCGCGCGCGTGCGTTGTTGTAGCTGGGCTAGCAGATTTCTTGTCTAAAATCAAATAAACATTTGATTAAGAAAACAACCCTCTAAAATATGTTTACAATCCTATTTGCATTTTCTATAGGACCAAGACCTCAAATCATGTGCCTTTAAAAGTCATTAAGGGTAAGAGCTGCATGTCTTGTGTTTTCCTTGCTGCCTTGATTGCTGCAGAGTCTGTAGCTGTGGATTGGAATATGTGCCTTCCTCTTCTGACCTTCAATACATGTATATGAATGAGGAAGAGAGGAAAGACTTGAAAAAAACCTTCTTTTCTTTAATGATATATTAGAAATGGCTCCCGGAGAAAGCAAACTAGTTAATTAGAACCTTAAAAAAATTACAATTATTTATTTATGTGTGTGAGTGCCACATAGTGCAAGTGGAAGCCAGAGGCAGGCCTGGGTTCTCTCTTTCTACTATGTGGGCCCTTGAGATTGCATGCAGGTCATCTGCCTTGGCCGCCTTTACCCTCTGACCCACATTGCAGGTCTGAGTATGTGATTTTAAATTGCCAACGATATTATCCATCAACTTGGTAATGAAATAATAGCTTCCTTTCAGGAATAAATTTTAAGGAACAAATTAAATAATAAATACAAAAGTCACCTTATAAAATGAGAGATGGCTATATCTATATCTATATCTATCTATCTATCTATCTATCTATCTATCTATATATATATATATATATTTGAAAATTTAGATTAGCAGCCTTATTATATACTCTTTAAATAAAAGGGCTTTGTCAGGTAACATGCTGTGCAGTCAGTAAGTGCCTGTGCACCAGCAGACCAGTTAAACAGTGCAGAGACTGTTAGAGCTTGGCACAGCTGGTCCTTGGACACACGTGTATAACTTGACCACTATCATTCCCAGGGTTGCTGTTGTTAGTCCATTTCTGAGGATTAGCTAGAAACAACTATAAAAGCCATCAAGAGAAACCTCCTTCCAGACAGTTATATTTCCTCTGAACCATTGTCCACAGTGGTGGTCATTCTCCTGTGGCGGGGAATCCTCATTTCAGCCCTGTCCTTAGAGATTTCACGCGTGTGTCTGAGTACTCCCTCAGAGGTCCCTGGGGAGGCACAGCCTGGAGTGCAAGTCTACACATACAAGCCTGGTCTTCCCTTCATACGTTTTATTTCCCAAGAGGGTCTCTTCTACTTCTGCTTGGAGAAGCCCCCAGACATCTTAAGAGCATTCTCACAGGATATTCTGGGTGCCAGAGCCCAGCCCTGTAAGTGAGGTCTGGCTAGTCCAGGAAAGGGGTGAGCACCCACAGCCTGTACCCTTGACAACCCCTTTCTGTGCTGACTCACCGTCATTGCAACATCTCTCATATGGAGCTGTACAGGTGGTTTGTCTGCATGCATGCGTAGGGTTTTAAAAATAATCTCTGTTAAGTCTTTCTTTGTGCTCGTTCAAGCTCCAAGCTGCCAAATTGTTTTTGGGTTCTGCTCCAACTATACATCTAAAGGCTCTAGTCAGTTATACGTTTCTCTTCCCACCAAACCCACCCCTCCCTAATCAGCTCCAGCTCACGCTTTTCCACAGCTCAGCAACGCTGACCCTTAGGTCTCCCTTAATCAGCAGTCAGGGCATTGGGCTCAGAAACATCGTCACTGTCACTGCTATTCCAGACGCCCAGCTGTGAAGAGCAGAGAGTGTGTGGGAGGTCATCTGTGTTGGTAAACCAAAGACCACCCAGCTGGTCTTCAGCGGCCTGGAGCTAGCTGCCACATCATCACCAGCCACCAAACGTGACACCTTTCCACAATCTCATCTTCTTCCTATGCACATGCGTTATTCCCTTTTATAAAGCCTGTGCCCTCACGGCCTGCGCATGCGCTATACCCCTTTATAAAGCTCGTGCCCTCGCCGCCTGTTCTTTCTCCTCTATACTTGCTCAGAGGCAGCTTCCCTCACTTTTTAGATTTGCTGCATCCTGTGACTTTGTTGGACAAGTTCCCTCTTTCCTTTTCTCTTCAAGGTCTCCACTTATTTCTCTAATCAATTGCTGCATGTTTTACTACGAGTCTCTCACAGTCCCCCTCTGTGTGTGCGCACGAGCGCGCTCGTGTGTGTGTGTGTGTGTGCACGCGTGCCAGCTTGACTCAATGTTGTTGTTATTGTTATCATTGGATATGGTTCACCCTGCAACAGCTCGCGGTCCTCATCCCCAGGGAGACTGGGTTTCTCTGTGTAGCCCTGGCTGTCCTGGACTAGCTCAATAGACTAGGCTGGCCTTGAGCTCACAGAGATCCATCTGCCTCTGTTTCCTGAGTGCTGGGATTACAGGCATGCGCCATTGTGCCTGGCTCACTGCAAACTTTTATTTCGAGATAGGGCCTCATGTGTCCCAGGCTGACCTGAAAGTCACCATGTAACTGATGAGGACCGATCTTGACTCCTGATCCTTCTGCATCCCAAGTGTTAAGAGTATAGATGTGAGCCACCACACCTGGCTCAGCACACTTTCTTTTTAAAACTTAGTACACAATAAACACAGCATTGTAAGCCAGTAACTCAGCTGTTCTCGGCCAAGCTCTGCACATGCTACACAACCGTGTGCACCACACCATCTACATGCCTCTGCCAGGGCAGCAGCTTCATTTACACAGTATCATCTCAGGAGTTGTGCATTGCTTCAACATTGACATGGCTGTGCCATCTCTAGGTGGTAGGAATTTTTTTCTCTATTGTAGTCTTCTGGGACCACTGTCTTAGTTAGGGTTTCTGTTGTTGGAAGAGAACAACATGACCAAAAAGCAAGTCGGGGAGATGGGAGCTTGTTTGGCTTCTATGTCCATATTGTTGTTCATTATTGAAGGAAGTTGGGACAGGAACTCAAACCAGGCATGATCCTGGAGGCAGGAGCTGCTGCAGAGGCCATGGAGGGGCGCTGCTTATAGGCCTGCTCCCCATGGCTAGCTCAGCCTGCTTTCTTATAGAACCCAGAACCACCAGCCCAGGGTGGCAGCACCCACAGTGGGCTGGGCCCTCCCCATCACTAACTGAGAAAATGTCTTACAGCTTCATCTCATGGAGGCTCCTTCCCTCTCAGATGACTCTGGCTTGTATCAAGCTGACATAAAACCAGCCAGTTCAGCCACCATCAACTGTGTGGTCCACGATGGGCTGAAACATCATCATGTGGCACGTGGCCGGCTTTGGACAGAACGTAGGTTCAGTGCAGAGTTGGTGAGGCCCCTGGCGAGCCGTGGACATACAGGCAGGACAACAGAGGTCCGACGTGTCAAGGCCACACTCACAAGTATCTTCCTTGTAAAGTCTTGTCCTCGCCAGCGTAAAGTCTGACAAAGGAAGCCAGATAAAGAGAAATAGAGGACATACCTTGGTAGATCACGGAAACCCTTCACCGAGTAAACTTAACAACTGCGAGATAGTCCAGTGCTCCAGGCTGAGACCATGGGTAACTGCACCTCCAGCAGAGCGTTCTAAGTCTGGAGGGAAAAGGCTTGGCTGGGAAGGTCCATTACAGTGAGGAGTGTGTGTTCTACTACAACCTGCTCCTGCTAGAAACAAGCCCCACAGTGCAAGGGTTCCTTTCACTCCACGCCCTTGCCAACACTCCTTATCTTATCTTTCACCAGCTGCCATCCTAACAGGGGCGAGGCTTTATCTCACTGTATTTTCATTTGCATTTGTCTCATGGTTGGTGGTATTGGCTCCTTGCCCTCTGTTGGTGGGAATATAAGGCAGCCCAGCCCAGACTGGTGGAAAACAGGACGGAGGTTCAAGAACTACCATATGGTTTATTAATTCACATTTGGGCATATTTACAAAGGAGATAAAAATCAGTATCTTGAGCTTATTGCCAAGACGTGGGACGTAACCTCTCTGTCCATAGACAAATGAATGGATAAGGGAAATGCTGGGGCTGCGGAGATGACTCAGTGGTTAAGAGCTTTTCTGGCTCTTCCAGAGGACCCAGCTTCTGTTCCCAGCACCTGTTCCCTACAGGTTAGGCAGCCTGTAGGTCCAACTCCAGGAGCTAAAGAAAATTTGGGTTGGGTATGCTGAGACATACCTGTGACCCCCCCCTCCCCCCAGCTCTTGGGAGATGAAGGAGGCAGGGTCAGAAAGTCAAGGCCATCCATCTTCAGTTATATAGAAGGTGTGAAACCCACCTGGACTGCGTGACATCTTGTCTCCAGAAACTAAGAAACAACAAAACCAAACAAAAGCAAACCAGGAAAAAAAAATGTGACAAATGTAATAATACGCAATGGCATTGTTAATGAGACACGCAGGAGAAAGAAGCCCTATTGGCTATGACAACACGGATGGCCCCGACCCCCTGGGGGGCACTATGCTGAGTGACAGACACACATTCCATGATCTCATGCAGGTGTGAAGTGGTAAAAGTCCTATTCATAGAAATGAGAGAGAGAGAGAGAGAGAGAGAGAGAGAGAGAGAGAGAGAGAGAGAGAGAGAGAGAGAGAGAGAGAGGTTGCTGTGAGCTGAGTGGGAGACACGGGGATTGGGGTGGGGATGGTGGTGTAAGGGCAGAGCCTTTACCATATGAGGGGAGGAAGTGGTCTAAAGTGGAGGAAGAAGAAAGGAAGGCCACTCCTGGCCATGTCTCTTCTTAGGTGGTGATAGCGGTCTGGGGACTGGGATCTTTTGTCTTGGCCAGAACGTTGTCTCCACTCCCTCCACCCCTCCCCCTCCCCACATAGGGGCGGAGTCTCACCACATTGTCCAGGCTAGCCTGGAACCTGTCATCCTCCTGCATTGCTCCTTACTGCTAGGATCTCAGGGGTGCACAAGCAACCCTCACCCTTCTGGGCAACTAAAGCAAAAGCGCTCTGAAGTCCTCTGCGTGGCTCATGGCGTCCTGCACCATGTGACTTTCACGGTGGAGACGATGATGCCGACTCTGTAATTTGTTATGAGAAGTTGGATGGGAAACCCAGTGTAGTTGACGGAGGGTTTCTTTTTGTGCAGTAACATAGCAACTGTTAAAGCGAGAAGATCTTGTCGTTTGCCTGGCTCTGTGCTAAGAGCATCTCATGAACGAACCTGACGGCTCCAACTTTCCCAGTCCCTCCCACGAGACAGGCAGTGCCTGCGCTCTACAGGTGGAACTGAAGTGCGGAGAGGCTGGCAAACGCGCGTAGAGGGTCAGAGAATTCATATGGGGTCCTGACTCACGTTCCAGCAGCTGGGTTCTGGAACCCCACGAGGCAGAACGTTAAGTGGCACAGAATCTGTCTACCCAGGTGAGATCTGGGGTCCGGGATATGAGCTTTGTAGTTGCCCGGTCACCACCAACCCCCCCTCCTCCCTCAGACCCCCCCCCCCACCTGATGTGGATCCCTTCTTACCATGTCTGAAGTCCTCCAGTTCCATCTCATATGTCAGGAATGGTGATGCAAGCCGGTAATCACAGCACTCGGGAGGTGGAGGGAGGGGTGTCAGAAATTCAAGGCCATCCTCAGTTATTTGAGGCTGGCCTGGGTTACAAGAAACAGTGTCCCCTCCAGAAAAGAAGGTGCTGGGGAGATGGCTTAGTGGGTAAAAGGCTTGTACAAGCAATGAGGACCTGAGTTGCCCAGCACCTTGGGAAAACAGTCTGTAGCTCCAGCCCCGGGTGGGAGGGGAATGGAGACAGGCAGACGCCGAGGGCTTCTGGATAGGCGGTCCAGCAGAAGTGTCAAGCTCTAGGTTCAGTGTGAGTCTGAAAATATACCATGAGGGACAGAGGAAGACATCTGACATCAGCCTCTGGCCCCTATATGTGGGCATGAACTTTTTGCCCCAAAGATATGGTCGTGGGGATCACGTGATGTCATCGGCGTAGCTTCTTGCGGTGTCAGAGCCCAGTGAAGGGTCATATTGTTTATGACCATTGTTCCAGGAGGCCCACTTGTTCTTTCAATGGAAGAAAAGAATAACAGTTGGTTACTTATGTTTGCATACGGCTAAGTCGCCTTAACACGGGAAGGGGGCACATGAGCCTGGAGTTTCCTGAGTGTTGCATATCCTCCATCCCAGGGATTTTGGATTTTGGTCTTCACCCCAATACTAACAACCCCCTACAACCTGTCTTTTCTGACGTCCTCTTGATCCAATGTATGGAAGTGTCCTCTGCCCATATAACTGTGATTTATGAATGAGCCTTACTGTTTTTCTTGGGGTTCAGCTTGGAGCCAACCTGCAACCTTAACTTCCCCTTAGGCCCACACTTGCCAAGCTGTTCTCTGTGCTTTGGGGACAAGAGACTTCTTTTTTACTACGTTGGGTGGAAGAGCCTTAGTATGTCTGGGACAACCCCTTCCCTGTGGGGTTCTGCGGAGCCATGCTAAGGCCTCACAGGGGCTTCTAGGGTTAAGAGCACCTGGTAGGGTTGGGTTGACAAGACAGAAGGAGACTGTTTCAGCCTTCATTCCTGGGCTGGTCCTGGGTTCTAGTCAAGGGGGTTTTAAAGAAAGGTGGGACCCTGGATGCTTTGGGGCTTTAGTTGATGGATCAACAGCCATCCTAACCCAGAAATCAGGAGAATTCCCCAAGGATGCCTCTGCTTGCTAGATGTCACCTTCCTCCTGCTGGTTCACAGGTCCTGCCACACTGGCGGTGTGGCCCTCAGCCCACCTGTCTCCCAGGCTGCAGGATGAGGGCCTGCCAGGGACTGCCCTGTTGGCAGGTCCTCTTTTCTTTTTGGGTTGGGAGGGTGGAGCTGCAATGCCAGCTGCACCAGGAACATGCTCTGTAGCTTGGACCATGTTCCTCTCTCTCTGTGCCCACTTCCTCCTGTGAAATGACACCGATGGTCTCCGCTGCAGGTCTAGTCCTGACATTTAAACCAAGGCTGGCGCTCCTGCTCTGTCCAGCAACTGCTCTCTCCCAATCTCTCCCACCTCCTCCGCTTCTCTTCTGCCCATCCCAGGCCCCAAAGCTCCAGTGGCAGGGCTAGCACTGGCCTGTGCCTGCACCCCAGTGCCTTTCTCTCTGGGTGGAGCCTGGTGAGTGAGTCTTCTTCTGGCCTTTCTCTGTCCGGCATGGGGGAGCATACCTCTGTGGATGCTCCTGAAGAGCCCTGCCTGTTGCCGAGTGTGATACTGGTGGCTGATAGCTGCTGGGCCTCACCCTCTTGGCAGCCTTGGGTTTCAGTGTTTGGGAGTCAGGTGGGGACAATCTGACTTCCCACTTTCCTTTTAAGGAGAGCACTTGCTGATGGCAGGCAGAGAGTGATGGGGATGGGGTGAGACCAGAAATTAGTAAATAGGACAGCCACAGAGCTACGGCATGAACACGTACATGGCATGCGGGGGGCGGCAGGAAGGAGACATGGATTACTTCAAGTCTTTGTTTTTCAAAATATCTATGTGACAGTCTCTGCTTTCACTTGGAGTTGCGGGGCTCCTCCATTAGCCTCTGCCAGCGATCTACTGGGCACTTTTAGGGCTCCTGGCCAGGTTAGCTCCTAACGTTAAGGAGATTCCCATTTATTTAGTTGAGCGTGAAGACGGAGGTGAAGAGAGATGGACGTGGGCAAGCAATACAGACGGAGACCGCAGCGGGTAGGTGAGAGGGCCACCCCACCCCCCAAACCCCGGTTTTTAGTTTTAGAGGAAGCTTCCTGAAGGTGTTAGGGGAAGGAACGGCACTCCACTCATGCTGGAGCGCGGCCATCATGGCGTCTCCAATGTTGCGGATGTTACTCTGTGTTTCAGAGGTCCGAAACCGAGACTTGAGAAGGCAAGCGCCCAAATCAAGGGGCCAGGAAGGGAACAGGCCATGTTTCAAAGCCAAGTTTGAAGATGCTCTACCTAAGGACCCCTTGGTCCACACCCACCGTGGCCACGCCCACTCTTCCCCCGCCATGATGCTCCTCCCATCTTCTCTGCTGACCTCTTTTTGCTGCTTCTGCCTCTGGTGAGTCAGAACCCTGGACTTTGGGAGACTTTTCTCACGCCCAGGAAGCTCCGCAGTTTCACCTTCAACTTTTTCTTTCTCTGTGCTGCGTTCTCCTTATCTCTGGAGCAAGGGGTTGGGAGGCCTGGCTTCATTGTCCTATCTGAAGTCCCTAGAAGTGTTGGGACGAGATCAACAGACCTAGGCTGGCCATCTGTTTTGAACAGTCCTGTCTCAGCTTAAGTTGGAAATCGCAGATAAAGCAGCTGCTCCCCAGGATGGGCCAAGGGGAGAGAGCAACTGTGCACACACTTTGAGGGCGTGGCACTGCCTCAGTTCTGCTATGTTTCAATTGATGGTGTCTCGGGAGTTGGTGGTACCCAAGACTCCAGAGCAGGCAGCTTGTTTCAGATGACAACGGCCAGAAGCAAGCAGGGCCTGGAGAGGAGACCTGAGCGTTTGCCTCCCTACCTCAGGCGCACTCTCTTACTCTTCACAGTGATTCCTGGAGGTGACCCGTTAAGCAGTTCCCACGCTCAGAATGCGCTGGACAGTGACAAGGTCTGGAGTCTGGCAACAGCCCTCCTCACACTCCCAGCTGCAGGACGTTTCTCTCCAAGGGTGTGCCAGGCCTGTCTTTTGATTTTGTAGGCCACTTCATCTTTCTTACCTTGATTGGGATTTCTGCACCAAATTTGGGGGACTCAGGAGTCAGACCCAACTATTGCAAAAATGAAAATTGATTTATTGCATGAACACACAGAAAGGGGGCATTTAAGAATCTTATGAGAAAATACCCCACAATCTGGAAGAGAACAATTCACATTCCATTTGTGACTTTGGCTCTGCCATGCTTACTTCAGGCTTTAAATAATTGTGTCCATGTGGGCAAATCATTAATAATTTTTTCCCTGAAGCTGGGAGTTTATTCTTTCTCTTCATGTTTAAAACATTCATTGGTGCATTTTGCATGACACCCACCAGCTATTTGTGCCCAGAAGCACGTGCACACACATCTGTGGGACGACACGAATAGACTCTCACGAACCTCACGCTAGTCCTCCTGTTGGGGAACAGTCCTCCCCAGAGACCGCACATGCGCCATCGCTCTTTCACTGCTATCCCCTGGTAAGTACAGAATTTGAGAGCAACCCTTTAAGAACTTACTATTATCGGGCTGGAGAGATGGCTCAGAGGTTAAGAGGACTGACTGCTCTTCCAGAGGTCCTGAGTTCAATTCCCAGCAACCACATGGTGGCTCACAGCCATCTATAATGTGATCTGATACCCTCTTCTGCAGATAAAGCACTCATATACAATACATAAAATAAATCTTTAAAAGAAAAAAAGAGAGAACTTACTATTATCACTGCTATTTTTTTTTTTAACCAGGAGGACAATTTTATGCTGACCAAATTTTTAAAAAAATCCAAATTAAGGCTTCCGTTTTGTTTATGTCATCTTCACATATCCCTTAAAGGACAACTACACTTTTGGGTTTTTTGGTTTTGTTTGTTTTGTTTTCTTCACAAAAATATTGTCAGTATCAGATCAGAAGTATTAGAACACAAGAAGATATTTTGGGGTAGTTTCCCTCTGAGTCTAAGAGACATTAATACAGGGAGGCACTCACAAAATATTTTGTTCACCCACACACACACATGCACGCACACACGCGCACGCGCGTGTGCAGAAGGACAGCAAGTGTCTCCGCTCCCATCCCAGCTGTGGTCCCTGAATCGGTAGACACGCCGTTGTTCCTTCCTACATCTCTTTGACACACCTCAAAACAAACAACTCAATGATGCCGTTTCTTAGGAAAAGATCAATTTGAGATTTGAGGAGAAGCTCCGCAGGAGTTTTCGACACTGAGATCCTGAGAGATTTGCTCCCCTTCTGTCTTCTCCATTGTAAGAGATGAATGATAAACGATCAAGTCGGGGGAGTTTGTCCGCAGTGCAAGTTCAGCAACACGTAGGTGTGAGGTGTTTAAGCAGATGCTACTGGCAGGCAAACACTCCCCTCCCAGGGCTCGGAAAGTTCCCAGCCCAGCAGGCGTGTGCGCCTGTGTATATATAGGGCTGAGCCAGCCAGGTCCTTTCCAAGGGACTCAGGGCTCTTTTCCTCCTGCTCTCTGCTTCTTTCCCAGGTGGGCCCTTGCTACCTGCACCTCTGGTTGCCCTTAGCAACCATGAGCCGCCAGTTCAGTTCTCAGTCTGCATTTAGCTCAAGGAGCAGGCGTGCCTATAGCGGCAGGTCTTACTCGGGCTTTGGAGGGGGCAGAAAAACTGTGGCGTCTGTGTGTCAGCTACAGGGGAGGTGTGGTGCTGGTTATGGAGGGGGATTTGGCTCCAGGAGTCTCTACAGTCTGGGTGGTAGTAAAAGCATCTTTGGGAGCCTAGTGGGGAGAAGTGCTAGTGGTTTCTGCCAGGGCGGAGGGGCAGGGGGAGGATTTGGGGGAGGAAGGAGCTTTGGGGGTGGCTACGGTGGAGGTAGCAGATTTGGAGGTGGCTTTGGGGGTGCTAGCAATTTTGGGCCTGGGGGGTTTGGCCCTTCTTGTCCTCCCGGGGGCATCCACGAGGTGACTATTAACCCGAGCCTCCTGGAGCCCCTTCACCTGGAGGTGGATCCTGAGATTCAGAGGGTCAAGACCCAGGAGCGGGAACAGATCAAGACCCTCAACAACAAGTTCGCCTCCTTCATCGACAAGGTGGGTACCTCAGTGGCAGGTAGAGACCCTGGTGGCCGTCCAGATGGCCAAGAGGGCCTCATACTGCCAGAGTGGTGCTGCTACTACTACTACTGAGCTGTTTCTGGTTGATGACAACAGCCATTTCCTCCTGTGTGTGTTCTGGGACTTCAAGGAAGCATTTAACCTGGGCTTTCATGTAGGACCCCCTTCCCCAAGACAGGGTCTCTCCGTGTAGCCCTTAGCTGTCTTGGACTCACTCTGTAGACCAGGCTGGCCTCGAACTCACAGAGACCCACCTGCCTCTGCCTCTCCGAGTGCTGGGATTAAAGGCGTGGGCTGACATTGCCTGGCTCACATAGGTTTTAACATAAACATTTAACATAGGTTTCTCAGGGTTGTGCTTTTATTTATTTTATTTTACTTTATTTTATTTTTCCCTATTAGTGGAAGAGGAGACATGGGTGTAGTGACACCATCAGACACACAGCACAGTGATCTTACTCTCACCCATCACTACCTACGCCTCATTAATCTGTGTACCCAGCCATTCACCCACTTAATCACCTATGTCCCCACATCCATCCTTCTGCCCACCATCCATACACATGCATCTATCTACTCACTTGCTCACTCACCTACTTAGACATATCTATCCGCCCATCCATCCATCCACCCATCCATCCATCCACCCATCCATCCATCCACCCATTCATCCATCCACCCATCCATCCATCCACCCATCCACCCATCCACCCATCCATCCATCCATCCATCCATCCATCCATCATCCATCCATCATCCATCCATCCACCCATCCATCCACTTACGCACACACATCATGCAGTTATCCACACACATCTGGCCATCTGCTTATCTTCTCAGGCACACATATCCATCCATCTCCACCCACCCACCCACCCCATCCATCCATCATCCATCCATCCATCATCCATCCATCATCCATCCATCCGTCTTCTCTATATCTGTCCACCTATCTATCCACTCACCCATCTGTCATCATCCACAATAACCATTGTCTACCCATCCTCCTACCCACACTCACACACACACAGCCAACTTATGTGCGTACCGTTCCCTGCTGTTCAGTCATCTGCATATCAATCTACCCACCCGCCTATCTGTCAATCTACCTGTCCATTTGCCCTACTCCCATTCAACTCACAAATATTTTATTAGGTCTATTGTGTGCTACTGTATACAGAAGCTTTACGGGTGGCTAGGACACAAATTAGGCTTTTAGGGAGCTCCAAAACTGAATGGCAGAGAATTGTGACGGTTTAAGGGAGATGTGTTAACATGTGTGGTGCTCTTTGGGTCACGGCGGCTCAAAGGTGCCATGAGCAGTGCCTGCTGGGTACTGGGGGCACCTTGCTGGGGACCCCACGTCCTATATGAATCTTGAAGATGGAAGCCAAACAGTTCCCAGGAAGAGAGAATTTCCATGCAGCAAGGAGGCTGAAAAGTGTGACCCCCCCTTCAGGGAATTTCAAATGCCACAATTTCTAGGAAAAGGACAGAAGGAAGGGAGTGCTGTAGTATAAGGAGAGAGTCCAGCAGCCGCAGCACCTGGGAAGCTGTTGGTGGACAATCGGGGGACTCTCTTGATGGCAGGCTAAGTCAGTGATGCTAGCCTTAGCTTAGGAGCTAAGTCAGTGATGCTAGCCTTAGCTTAGGAGCTAAGTCAGTGATGCATGGTAAGGCTTTCTGTCTCAGCTGTCCTTTTTACTTGGGGCCAACCAAGCGCCACTTTGCAGCCCTTTACCCTAATCCACACGAGGTTTGCCTCATGCTCAGCTCTCTGAGGAGAGGTTGACACATAGCTATGATAAAACCTTCCTTTTGGCACTTGCAGAGGAGGAAGGCACCGTGGCCACTGCCTGATAACAGGACAAGTGTTGGAGATGGAACAGTGTGTGAGCAGGAGGAGAGCATAGAGGGCGAGTGATGGCCAGGCCCAGGGGAGTTCAACAGAACCGTACGCTGTGTCGGCTTCTGATCAGATGAGATCAGATGGGATGAGAAACCTGTTTGGACACCATGGATGCCTGATGCTTGAGTACAAGCAGCGGGTGGAAGGTCGGCCAGGAGCAAGGACTTAATGGTGAAGGAGATGCTACCAGGAGGTCAAGGTTGGCCAAGGAAGGGGCAGGAAAAACTGACATCAACAGAGTACCACAGATTTCTTGAAATTAGTCTGGGATTTTTCACTGGTTTAAGGCTCCTGCCGTGAATAGAGGGCCGTTTAGATTTACAGCAGGGTACCAAGGCATGGGGAGGGGGGGTGGGGGGGGCAGGGAGGGATGGCATCTTTGTGTTCTCCCTGTGGAGCAAGCCCTGTGATGACCATCATCAGCCCCTGAGCGTCCAGTCTGTAAGAAAGCAAGCTTTCATAACTGTAATTTCTCACCCTGATTTCTGCCTGCCCTTTAGTACAGCCTCGGCTATTCTCAATAGCGCTGCAGAGCCATCCTTTGAGAGGACCGCTCTCTCTCTCTCCTACATAAGTCCTCCCCTGGAATCTTGTTTCATCTGGAATAAAAGCCACAGTCCGAGAAGGCCCCACTATCTTTCCACTCACAGGGAGTGTCGCCACAGAACAGAAGTAGATAGTGGCTGGAATTCCTCGTGGGGGTGTTATAAGCTGTGCTGACAAGTTTGCTTCCAGGGCTGGTTGCCCAACCCCTTGCTGTGATATGCCAGCCAAGATAAGGCTGAGGAACAGTGTTCTCTGCGCACATTCCTCTGGTTTGCTCTGAGTCAGAGTGAAAAGGGACTTACCAGGGTTGGTCCCTTAGACAGGTGGAGTGCGGGGCAGTGGCTTCTCCATCCATTTCACAGCTCCTGGAGGTAGGGGCTGGACTTTGGTGAGCTCTCTCTCTCTCTCTCTCTCTCTCTCTCTCTCTCTGTTAGTGTGTATATATATATATATATATATATATATGTATGAATGGATGTGTTTACAAATATATTTATGTAGGGGTGAATTTGTGTGTACATGCATTTGTGTATGAGTGAGTGTGTGAGTGTGTGGATGTGAATATTTGTGCATGTAAACATGCATATATATGTGTGCATGATGCACATTTATATGTGTAAATGGATGTGTGAGAATGTGTATGTGTGTGTGCACACACAGGCACGTGCCTGAGGGAAGCATCACAGCCATCACAGCCATCTCTACCACTGGACAGGAGCGGAAGCTCCGCCTGTGGGCACCCGGCAGAGGAACAGTGGAAGCTGGGTTCGTGACACAAAGGGCAACCCATGCACTAGATCTGTGCATGAACCCCTCCCCCATGGCCAATCTGTGTCCCCACAGTTTGAGGGGAAGAAGTGTGAAAAACACAAGGTCATGTCCACACTCTATTTCTTGGACTAGCAAAGGCAAAAGCACTTATCTTAAAAATTCTGAACTGGATTCTACTAGCATTTAAATGAAGGTGTAGTCATGAAAACCACAGTGGCAGGCAGCAAACATGGCAGTGGAGGCAGGGGACACCCAGCAAAGAATATTACAAGAACCGTTGGTCCTTCCGTGTCATCCGTCTTTGGTCATGTGACTCATTCCAGTCATAAAGACAAAGGAAATGGTAATCGCTCAAGTTGGCGTGGATAACTTACATGTGGGGTGAGAGCTCTGTTATATAAAGGAGTGTAGTTGGGTGACACTGGCTAGAAGTGACCTTAGAAACCACATGGCCCCCTTGATGGCTAGAAGGCCCATCTTGAGTTTCTGAGGTCTGGGTGTGCTGTAAGGCCGCTGACCGCTCTTCCTAGGAGAAAGCTGTTCTGAGTGTGAGGTGTCCTGGGGGATCTTGCTCTTTAGGTCCGCTTCCTGGAGCAGCAGAACCAGGTGCTACAGACAAAATGGGACCTGCTACAGCAGTCCAACGTCTCGACTCGGAGCAGCAACCTGGAGCCAGTCTTTCAGAGCTACATCAGTCAACTGCAGAAGTACGTGGACTTTCTGATGACAGAGCAGTCCCGCCAAAACTCGGAGATCCGGAACATGCAGGACGTCGTGGAGGACTACAAGAGCAAGTGAGGGTCCTGGGCAAAGGGGTCAGGGGAGCCTGTCAGGGTCTTGCTGCTTGGGGGGCCCTTCTGCTGTGGGTGTGAATGGGTGGCCTCTGCATGGTATACCTGCAGGGGTGTGACAGTCCTGGCAGGACAGCAGTGACAGGAAGGGCCAGAGACCTACACATGACCTTGTAGGCAGTGGTGTACCCTCCTTGCTGGTGCCCTGAGGAGCAGATCCGTGGTTCTGATCCGGCCGGTGGCAGCCAGAGCCTATGAATGATGAACATGTTTCCAGGGGATGCCAACGCTCGTGCATTGGGGGCCACACTGGGAAACACCGGCTGAGATGAAATCATACTTAGTAGTTCTTAATATTGGAGCCTACTAAGCACCAGAGAGCCTACTAAGCAACAATGGTAGGGATGACAGGAGCTGAGTCTCAGGCCAGCTGCTACTGAGGGACTATAGGTGCCTAAGGGGCCTCTTCCACAGTCTCCCGCCTCAAAGGGTACCTTGACATGCTTACTGTGTTGGGCCAACGGAGGATCATGCCTGTGCGAGTCTACAGGGAAAGATAAAACCCACAGAGCTGGGGACTGTTTCTCTCTTAAAAGCTAATCCCAGCACTCAAGAGGCAGAGGCAGGTGGATCTCTGTGAGTTCGAGGCCAGCCTGGTCTACAAAGTGAGTCTAGGACAGCCAGGGCTACACAGAGAAACCCTGTCTCAAAAAAAAAAAAAAAAAAAGACTCAAAGTAGTTGTTACTTTTTGGTCTTAATGGAAAAAGTAGAGGGAAGCAAAGTTGCCACATCGGAATAAATGCTGACGTTTGGGGACATCCTGTGAGTCTCTGAGTTTTCCATGTCCAGTCCTTGTCCTGGCTGTTGGTTAGGAGTAGTTTTGGGAGCTACCTTAGCCACTTATCAGTGGGGCCAGAGCACCAAGGCCTGGCAGGAGCAGCAGTGCTGTGAGCAAGGGCTGTCTGAAAGTCTGGGAGTCGGAACCTCGGGGAGCAGAGGTCAGAGGTCAGCCCTTGCCCCCTGCTTCCTGCCTCCATCCCAGGTATGAAGAGGAAATCAACAAGAGGACCAATGCTGAGAATGACTTTGTCGTTCTGAAGAAGGTAAGGGACAAGGATGGGGGGTCCTTGGGGAGCACGGGACTGGGTAGGAGAAAATTCCCTGGGGGTGCTCAGCACTAAGGGCAGGGTAAAGTCCTCAGGGTGGCTGGTGTGTGCTCTGTCCAGCTGCAGGGCCCTTATGCACAAGGAAAGTCACACTGACAGGGCTGTGGCCCTCCTGGGATCCCCCAGGCTTCAGAAATGGAAATTAAGTTAACCTGAATGTCAGTTATGTTTAGCCTTGGGACCTGGGGAGGGATCTGGAGAGCTGATGTGGCTCACCTGGGTGTGGAGGTTTCTGCCTAGGAAAGTAAGTTTCCAGGCCCCAGGCTTGAGTGAAGTGATGGGTGTGTTTTTTAGCCGGGAGGTAAATGCAGAGAGCGTTTGCCACCCAGCCTGCGGCCAGCTGGGAGGTTGGTGGTAGGCAATGCCCGGGTGACAAAACCAAACATCTCTGCTACTCAGGATGTGGATGCCGCTTTCATGAGCAAATCAGACTTGCATTCCAAAGTGGACACGCTGTATGGGGAAGTCAACTTCCTGAAGTATCTGTTTGACACGGTGAGTGCTGTCTGACCTGGAGAAGCGCTCCCCCCCACCCCATCTCACCAACCTGCGTCAGGCTTTTCCATCAGGGCAGCCATTCCCTCTACTAGAGTGGTTCTTGTGGGTGCAGTGGAGATGGGTGGGGCGGTGAGAACCCTGAGGTAGGTGAGGGTGAAGGAGCTCTCTGCCCCGTGCTCTCTCAGGCCATGCGGGCCATGAGGTAACAACCAGGTCTTCATGCAGGACTTCCTGCGCTCTGGGTGAGCCCTGGACAAGACAATAGGAGAGATTTTTGTGGTAAGAGCAAGCGGATGAGGAGTAGGAAAGGCGTTCCCCATGCCTACCTGTCACCTGCGTCTAACTTGGGGGCCCGTGTGGATAGGGCACCTGTCACCAGTGTATTGTTTTTAAAAATTATCTGTATTATCCGTATTATCTGTAGGCCCGCCTAGCAATCAATCAAGATGCAAACACTTGTTATATTTTAAAATAGCCTCAATTAACCTGGGGCAAGGCAGATATCAATCTTCTAAACTGCCTCCCATAGTAGGGCCTCAGGCATGGGATCCCTGCCTCAATCCCATGCCATCTGCTACTAATAACTTCTATCAAGCTGCCTTCCATCTATAATCCCAAATTCTTGCTTATGTTCTTCATCTGGGCCAGATTTTCCATCCACGCCAGCCATGTGCTTCTCCTCCAGCTAACCCATGGCGGCCTTCCTCTCCTCCCTTCAGGTCTCTCTCCTTCTCCTGGTGGCAGTCCTTCTTCTTCCCAGAATTCCTCTCTCTCCTAGCCCCACCTATCTCCTCTGCCCTGCACAGGTGGCATGGCTTTTTATTAAGCAAAAGGTAGGTCAGAGACAGCAAGCAGTAATTAGCATCAAAATACATCAAACCATCCCCCAACACCTGTGTCTAACTTAGGGGCCCATGTGGATAGGGTGCCCCCCCCATGCCCACCTGTCACCTGTGTCTAACTAACCTGGGGGCCCATGTGGATAGGGCGCCCCCCATGCCCACCTGTCACCTGTGTCTAAATAACCTGGGGGCCCATGCGGATAGGGTGCCCCCCCAATGCCCACCTGTCACCTGTGTCTAACTAACCTGGGGGCCCATGTGGATAGGGTGCCTCCCCATGCCCACCTGTCACCTGTTTCTAACTAACCTGGGGGCCCATGTGGATAGGGCGCCCCCCATGCCCACCTGTCACCTGTGTCTAAATAACGTGGGGGCCCATGTGGATAGGGCGCCCCCCCATGCCCACCTGTCACCTGTGTCTAACTAACCTGGGGGCCCATGTGGATAGGGCGCCCCCCATGCCCACCTGTCACCTGTGTGTAACTAACCTGCGGGCCCATGTGGATAGGGCGCCCCCCATGCCCACTTGTCACCTGTGTCTAAATAACCTGGGGGCCCATGTGGATAGGGCACCCCCTCATGCCCACCTGTCACCTGTGTGTAACTAACCTGCGGGCCCATGTGGATAGGGTGCCCCCCATGCCCACCTGTCACCTGTGTCTAACTAACCTGGGGGCCCATGTGGATAGGGCGCCCCCCCATGCCCACCTGTCACCTGTGTCTAACTAACCTGGGGGCCCATGTGGATAGGGCCCCCCCATGCCCACCTGTTACCTGTGTCTAACTAACCTGGGGGCCCATGTGGATAGGGCGCCCCCATGCCTACCTGTCACCTGTGTGTAACTAACCTGGGGGCCCATGTGGATAGGGCGCCCCCCCAATGCCCACCTGTCACCTGTGTGTAACTAACCTGGGGGCCCATGTGGATAGGGCCCCCCCATGCCCACCTGTCACCTGTGTCTAACTAACCTGGGGGCCCATGTGGATAGGGTGCCCCCCCATGCCCACCTGTCACCTGTGTCTAACTAACCTGGGGGCCCATGTGGATAGGGCGCCCCCCCATGCCCACCTGTCACCTGTGTCTAACCTGGGGGCCCTAGCTCTGAACTGAGTCCATTCAATAGAAGGAAAAATGAACTGAGAGATTCAATTAATTATTTGCTTGGCTAACCTGCTAGTCAAGTGGCTCTAAGCTCGCGCCCTTTCCTCAGTCTCTGAGAGTTTTTATGACGACGACGAGAGGAGCAACCGTGTTTGTCAAAGGGCTGCATCAAAAAGACCCTGAGGCCAGACGCAAGGCTGGGGGCTGCAAGCACAAGAGGAGGGTGGTGGAGAGGGGCGTCTCGGGGCTCCACAACCTTTATTCGAGATACTTAAGACCCTCCCTTTGTGTTTCATAATGTATAACAACTAAGAGAATTTTCTCTCAAGAGGCCCTTCTGGCCCAGATTTCTGGCTTCCTCAGACAGCCGTGAGGGAGAAGCAGAGAGAAGGTTGAGGCTCTGGGAGGAGGGAAGGTGTGAGCTGTGCCCCATGTCTCACAGGAGCTGTCCCAGATGCAGACCCACGTCAGTGACACCAATGTCATCCTGTCAATGGACAATAACCGCTCCCTGGACCTGGACAGCATCATCGACTCCGTGCGCGTCCAGTATGAATTAATTGCACAGAAGAGCAAGGACGAGGCTGAGGCCCTCTACCAGACCAAGGTGAGCTTGGGTTCTGAGTCTGCACCCTAAACAAACTTCTTAAATAATGCACCCCAAAATAATAAACAGGTACTCCTCAAACTGCTGTTGCCTCCTAACTTTGAAGTCTAACATCTCTGTGAGAGACTTCAGAAATTCTGGCTAAGGGCTATCCTTTCCTCCTCACCACTGAATATGTTAGGATAGTTCTGGCCTGGTTGGTTATTTATTTATTTATTTATTTATTTATTTATTTATTTATTTATTTGTTATTTCCTTATGGAGAGCTCACAGGTGCCAGACTGCTTAACCTTCCTAAGCCTTGTAACAAGCAACTGCCATTAAAAACACTAAAACTAAATAAACCCAGGGGTGCATTTTACAAACATGTTCCTAACCACTACAACATGTTTATTTTTCATAATAATATCTTTTTTCAGTTTCTAATTTTCTCTTTTATGAATCACTTAGAAACCCTAGAGTCATTTTCTGTGACTCTATTTCACAATGTTCTTAGGAGTATAGGGGCTTTACTAGGTGAATGTGTTTGTCACTATGATGTTGGGCATATTTTTGACTACCTCTTGGGTATGGATTCACGTTTTTGAATGGTTAAGACTCTGGTTGAAGGAGCAAATGCTGACAGCCCAGTCACTGAATTCAGAGTAAGCAGGATATGGTGACTTGTGCTGTGGATTTTGACATCAACTCTGACGTCTCTGACCTCCATGCCAAAGTCTGAAAACAGATGTTTTGAGATGCAGTGGATTTTGTCACAAGAGTGGGGAAGGGCGTGTCTGTGTCAGAATGTACATTTTCTTCCCTGCTCTTCCTGAGGAAGCCCTGTGTATCATCTGGTTGATGAAGCAATACTGGGGGGGGGGGGAGGGGGGGAGGGAGGGAGGGAGGGAGAGGAGGAGGGAGAGGGAGAGAGGGGGGGGGAGAGAGGGGAGAGAGGAGAGAGGGGGGGGGACACACAGAGAGAGACAGAGAGACAGATTGAGAGGGAGAGAGAGACAGAGACAGAAAAACAGAGAGAGAGGGAGGGAGGAAAGAGAAGGAGAGAAAGAGGAAGGGAAGGGAGGAGGGAGGAAGGAGGTAGAGGAGAGAGGGGGGAGGGGAACATGTGTGCTCTGAGGGCTTCTGAGGCCATGATCTCCTGCCTGGTAGGAGAATTACTCAGGAAAAGGGACAAGGAGTGTGGTAGCTGGAAAGAGTGAGGGAGTCCCAGTGTGGGTAAAGGCTGTGTGAGGGCTTAGGTGTGTGGAAAAGGGGGTAAAGACCATTAAGAAACAAGTTTGCCTGGGTGGGATATGAGCCTGAC
The DNA here is from genome assembly GCA_907169655.1 of Acomys percivali. Taxonomy (NCBI): domain Eukaryota; kingdom Metazoa; phylum Chordata; class Mammalia; order Rodentia; family Muridae; genus Acomys; species Acomys percivali. Next base: position 124,564,078 of record OU015748.1, on the reverse strand, counting down.
CTTAGACCCTTAGACTGGTAGAAATGACGGAGGAGGGGAGGCTTGCTATAGTGGTGTGTGTGTGTGTGTGTGTGTGTGTGTGTGTGTGTGTGTGCGCGTGCATGAGTGTGTATGTGTGTTGCATGTACTGTGCCTTCTTGCTCCTCAGCTGAGGGAGGTTTGGGATGAGTGGGAGTGCGCAGGATGACAAGATAGTGCAGCCCAGATCTTTCTCTGGGAGATCCCAGTGCCCTGCAGACACTGACGATGGTGCTGCCTCTGACCCCGTACATAGTACCAGGAGCTGCAGATCACAGCCGGGAAACACGGGGACGACCTGAAGAACAGCAAGATGGAGATTTCAGAGCTCAACCGCAACATCCAGAGGCTGCAGGCAGAGATCTCCAGCGTCAAGAAGCAGGTGGGACGGGTGCTCTGGGTGGGCTCCCCAGAGCCCAGGTCAGACTCCGGGAGCTCAGTACCTCTGCGGTCCTCCACCTGTCTCCAACGCAGATCGAACAGATACACGGGTCCATTTCCGATGCTGAGGAGAGAGGAGAGAGGGCTCTCCGGGACGCAAAGCAGAAACTGCAGGACATGGAGGAGGCCCTGCAGCAGTGTAAGGAGGAGCTAGCTAGGCTGCTGAGGGACTACCAGGCGCTGCTGGGGGTCAAGCTGTCCTTGGACGCGGAGATCGCCACCTACCGCACGCTTCTGGAGGGCGAGGAGAGCAGGTGGGTGTACAGCAGCCGCGGTGGGGGGGGGGGGGCTCTGGGGAGAGGCTTTGACAGGTGCTCCCAAGAAGATTGTCCAGGACAAGGAGAAACATGCAAGTTAGGACGTATAGGTTGGAAGGGTAGGGGAGAAGCCATCGCTACTGTGCTCCTGTACCCCCCCAGCCGAAGCTAGGTGCAGCCAGGTGTGACCCACAGATGCCACGAGGCTTCCAGGAACAGCATCCCTCCTCCTGTGGTTGACAGCTGTGCTTTTGCTTTCACAGGATGTCAGGGGAGCTGCAGAGTCAAGTGAGCATCTGTAAGTAGCAATGGTGGGGCGGGGGGAGGGGCGGGGCGGGGCGGGGGCGGGGACGGAAGCCGATTGGTGCTGGGCAGGGGTCTGGAGCGGGTTGCCTTCCTCCTATAAAGAACACCAAAGTGAGCAAGGGCTAGTTTCCTTGCATGTGGTACTTGACAACACTGGCTAGCAGTCATCAGGATATGTATACTCAATTAAAACCTGAGCACAGAGGACCTGTCTCTAAACAGGGGCGGCACACTTTTCTTAAATGAAGGCCTACAACCTTTTGAAGTGCGCAGTTGACTTCCACTGCCTCTGTTTGCAAAGAGGAAGAGGGGGCCCTCGATCGCCGCCAGGCTGTAGGCGCTCAGGGCAGGTGCAGCTGGGTCGCTCCTTCTGACCACTCTGTCTGTCCTTCCCCGGTACAGCGGTGCAGAGCAGCCAGGTGACTGTAGGCAGCAGCAGCTACGGAGGCGGCAGCGGCGGGGGCTCGGGAGGTTATGGCAGCGGCTCCCGCTGCGGCAGCTACGGCTCGAGCAACAAATACGGCGGCGGCGGCGGCCGGAGCGGCGGCTCCTCCCGCACGCAGATTGTGCAGACCTCCACCCTCAGCTCGCGCAGGCGCGTGGTGGAGTAGCTGCTTCGCAGCTGCAGCTCTTCCCCTGCCGCCTTCTCCCCTTAACTCTCTCGGCTTCTCTCACCTACCTTTTCCCAACGGGTCTCAGCAAGCTTCCAGGTCACTTCGACTCTAAGGGAGGGCGCAGGGCGGATTTGCAGCCTCTTTACTTCGTCAAAGTCACAGGCAGACACATGCTCACTCGGGCACCCCTCCAATGGTCCTACCACTGTCCTGATCCCGAGGGGTCTTATCCAGCAAAGAAGAAGAAAGGAAACAAAAACAAAAAACAAAAAAACAAAACAACCCCCCCAAAATACAAACAAACAAAAAACCAAAACAACTTGGAGAACAACTTCACTAAGGGCCTCAGTCCCAGGTCCCCTTTCCTAAACTGCGCAGCTCAGTAAATAATAACCGGACCTCAGAGGCCTTCGGAAATTATCCTTCCCAGAAGCCTGGTTAGTGGGGACATCTGCGCCAGGAGCCTTCGTGTGCATGCGTGCGTGCGTGCGTGTGTGCGCGTGTGTGTAATGTGTGTGTGCGCGCAAGCGCGCGTGTGTGCAGTGTGTGCACGTGTGTGTGTGTAGTGGGTGTGCGCGTGCCTGTGTGTGCGGGCGTGCGCAGGATGGGGCGCTTGCTCTGCAGACTCGCGCTCCTTCACCATGACAGCAGGGGTAGGTTTGTTATTCTGATTTGGTACCTGTAGTTTCATGCCTGTGTTGACCTGTATTGTCCCCTGGGTTAACCAGCCCGGGTCGGGATGTTTCAGTGAGCATGGGGACTTAAGTCCTTGTCCGAGGAAGGTCTGTCCTTAGCAGCGGGTGGGGATGGGATGGACCACCAAGTTCTGTTTCTGTCCCTTCCTCTTCCAGCAGCCCCCTGCATTAGGAGCCAGCCCCTTCCAGAACTCTGCTCCAGTGGCCCCCGCTAAGACGTGCTCTAACACCGGAGCGCCTACTGTAGGGCAGCCCTGCTCTGCGAATGTGCCTTGGCCTGAGGAATGAGAGCGCTTGACTGTGGGGTTTTGCAGGGACCGCGATGCCGGCTCTCCATATCCCCTAAGTCCCTTTGTTCTCCAGTTCTGAGCTCTCTGCCAGACTTTGTCTCCTAATTTAAAACTTAATATACAGTGCTATCAAAAACACTTGAACTGCGCTGAGGGGGCAGGACGAAGAAGGCACCAGCCGGTGAACGTCACGGGAGGGGGGAATGTGGTTTTGCGCCTGGTCTGGAGTCCCTTTCACTTGTTTGCCTGTTCCTGCAGCCTCTGAGTCTGTAATTCCGCCCGGGAGAGCATCTCTGTAGGGGTCCGCTGGGGAGGAAGCTGCACTCTGAAGGGTTTGGCAGTTCTGGTTTTCCTACAATAAATTTTTCTGCGATCTCAGCATGTTGTGTGGACAGAAGACGAGTTATTTCGTCAGTTCTCTGAAATTAATTCGAATTCGAAAACTTAAGACTTTTCCCCCCCTTGTGTGAATATGGGTGTATACAAATGCACAGGAGCATGTGTGTGCCGGTATGTGTGCAGGGTGTGTGCACATCCCATGGAGGCAGAAGACAACATCAGCTGTTGGTCCTAGGATGTCGGGTTTCTTCCTTTTTGTCCGTGTGGGGGGGGATGACAGGTTCTTTTATTGACTGGTAACTCACCAATCAGGCTAGTCTGGTTGGCTGGCCAGTGAACCCTCTGCACCCACCCATCGCTGCCTAACCTGGTGCTAAGATTGCAACTGTGTGTCACCATGCCCAGGCTTTAAAATTGTGAATTCTGGGAGAACAACTCAGGTCCTCAGGTTGGGACACAAGCACGTTCCTGTGGTGTTATCATTGGCCCCCAAGGCTTATTGTTATTATTATTATTATTATTATTATTATTATTATTATTATTATTATT
>OU015748.1:124545861-124560559 GCA_907169655.1 Acomys percivali | reverse complement strand
TTATTATTATTATTATTATTATTATTATTATTATTATTATTATTATTATTTATTGTTCAAGCAGTCACCATCTTGAAAAGACTCCCGAACTCTCACCCTTACTAATCTGTAAAGTTGTTCATTGTCCGAAAATCAGCTGCCCAGTTGCTCAACGGGATATTTGTGTAGCTTCTCCCGTGGTTTATTATGGGCTGCAATCAAGCTGGAGTGGATCGTTGTGCAGCAGGCAGGGGCACAGGCACCAGAGATGCCACATGGAGTGGACAGGCTTCGCAATCTCGGGGTGCTGGAACACAAATGACATAATATGAGGGGAAAGAAGGTCCAAAGGGAAGAGAAAGTGGAGCGTTCGCCTCCTGGGGGGCGGTCCTCCAGCCTGATGGCAGTAACAAGAGCTCTGAGCATCCAAGCCGACTAGAGCGAGGAGACCTTGGCAGAGGTCATGAAAGGGAGAGGGGGCTCTGGAGACAGGAAAGTGGTGCAGGGCTTGGGGTTAGAGCAGGGGCAGGTGTGGGCAGGGAGTCAAGTAAGGCTCTCCGAAGAGGAGACTAAAAGAGCAGAAAGAATAAAAGTGTGTGAGAGGAACAGACGGAGGAGATGAGGGAACTGAGGCACAGTCACTGCGCATGCGTGCGGGGGTGGGGCCGGGGGCGCCGAGGGCCAAGGCAGCTTTAATACAAGGTTTAAGGGAAGCAAGGTGTAGACATTTTAGAAACAGAGCAAATCACTCCATAACTGCATCCTATGTGGAATTTCAGGGTCTGTCTGCCAGAGGTTGGGACCCGAGATTACGATAGGAGATGCATTCGGTTTCACACCAGTCATTCTGTTTTGGCAGCGGGTTTGCCGGAAGCGGGCTAGAGAAGGGAAAGACGGGCAGAGGGGTTGTCCCAGTAGGAAAAAAAAAAAAAAAAAGGGATAACCATAGAGATGTAACAAGAATAAATTAATTAAAAAAAAAAAAAGAAAGAAAGAAAAGAAAAGAAAGAAAGAAGACACGGAAACAAGGTTCTATATTTAAAGCAAAAAGACAAGAGCCCGGGCAGTAGCCAAGGGAGAAGTGGGTGGACAACAATGAGCACAAAAATGATTGACAGCGTTTAGCTGTCAGCGAGAGCACGTTAGTCAGCAGGGCGTGGTGGCGACTGGAGGCAGCTGTGGGAACCAGGAAAAGAAGAGTCTGGAAGAAAGGTTGCTCAGGCCCTTCGTCTGTGGGACCACTCCGGCCAGCATTAGCAAGAGAGAGGAGCCTCCTCAGAGAGCAGTGACTAGGGCGGCGGTGGTGGGGCACGTAAGAGGCCTGGCCGTGCAAGGAGGGGCCGGAGGTTCTAGAGAGAAGAAGCCTGAGGTGGAGTGGGTGGGGCTTGCCAGCTGCAGAGATGAGACGTGAAGAGCCTGCCTAAGCAAGACCCACGAGGACAGGCGGGGACCCCAGTAGATTTGGTTAATGTGAGGGACGCAGTCTTTTGAGCTACCGTGGTGAGAGAGGTCCCTTGGGGAGTTATCGGGTTGCAGTGCTGACTGACTGCTTGGCACGAGGTTGGGGCGGGGTGGGGGGGAGTCGCAAGGGATTGTGGGCACGTGCGCACGGACGCAACCCCACACTTCTGCTGCCCGAGTGTGCCTGTGGGAGAGCCAGAGGGAAAGCAAGGGATTCTGCTTTGTACATGCTTAATGTGAAGAATAAGGTCAGACGCCAGGGAAGGCCACGTCAACGAGCACGTCACCGAGAGGCCGAGCACCAAGATCATAAAACAAGGTCAAGTTTTCTGGCAGCACTAGACCCATTAGAGGGTGTGGGCCGGGATCACTCACTCACACATGTACGATGCTCCAAGGGACTTCAGGATGACTCTGGGAAAAAGCATCGGAACAGGAGGGCTTGTCATAGGTCCATCTTTCCCATCCTTCTTCTGGGCAGGAGTTGGGATTGTCCTAGAAAGCATGGCCCTGCCTTTTCTAACGTCAAAAGGCTCGGCTATCTTAGTCAGAGAGGAGTGAAAACCGTGAAACAGAAGGGAGGGAGCCAAATGCTCCAGTTCTGAGATTGTGGGCAAAGAGGTGCTCCAGGACAGGGGCATGGGAGATACGGGGACCGGGAGCAGGCGAGGAAGGGCGGGCTCTCCTCAGAGTCTACGCGCTCACTCATCTTATGGACAACAGGGAGGTCTCTAGGGTTTGGACAATAGGGTCTAGTGCTGAAGGCATCGGGAGACCCCAGAGAAGGTTTTCTGCTGGGGCCAGTGAGCAGTCTCACTAGGGCCAAACACCACCACATCCAGGCCATCCTGGTGAGAATGGTGAACAGTTCTACAAACTGCACAAGATTCTTCACTTGCATTATGCCATTTGGTTCCCACTGTCCCTTGAGAGGGCCTGGGAGGCCCCAGTGGGGGCTGATGGGATATTCCATAATGCTGAGTTAATGCTTTCCCATCGATCGGGTAGGTGAGAGAGAGAGAGAGAGAGAGAGAGAGAGAGAGAGAGAGAGAGAGAGAGAGAGAGAGAGAGCTGGTCCTGCAGGAGCTGTGGATCCCAGGGGAGCTTTGCCAGATGCTCCTCCCCCTGGGAGGCTGTGGCAGGGCAGGGCCACAATAGAAATCTAAATTTAATTTCACCAGCTTCTCAGCTGCAGAGATTTTTATCTAGGACGTGGTGAGCAGCCATTGGCTCACTACCATTCTAACTCCATCTGACCTTGGGTGAGATGTGCGTGTCTAGGCTGGGAAAGTTCTTGGAGGAGTATGCCTAGCCCTTTGGCCCAGGAGGTACCATCAAATTAAAGGGCCAGGTGCTTCAGCAGTCAGTCCTTCTCCTGAGCTCCCTGTGGCTCCCAGGACTTGCTGCCCTGGCTTTATCAGCTCTCCGATCAGTCCCGGAAGCTGGATGTCTTCAAATTGATCAATCCTCTGTTGCTGGGTTGGGCTGGGAATTTGGGCTTCTGGGAGGTTCTCCAGAATGAACAATCAATTTCCAAATGTCCCAGGGCTAAGCCTGGAGGGCCTTTGGGGGACTCCAAGTTGTAGGCTGGCTTCCAGCCTGCTGCCCACAGTGTGCTGAGTCCGTGGGGGAACAGGCATCTCGTTTTGTCTGGGGTTCCTTGCATCCAAGCCTGCCTCCTCAGGTGCTGGCTGCTAGCGTCATTTCTACCTTCCCTGTGACAAACTCAAGAACTTAAACCTTTCTTAGTATTTTGACAACTTTCAGCAAGGGGCTTGTACCAAAAGTCTCCCAGTGATTATATTAGCTTTTGGGTCCTTCCAAATGCAAGGCTGATGGGACACTCCCCACCCCCACCCCCCATCTACAATATGCAGATGCGGCTTCCTTGGAGGGTAGATTTAGCCCCTAATTTTACAAACGAGGCAAGCCAGTCTCAGAGAGAACTGGTGACCTACCTAGGGCCATACGGCCAGAAATGTGCAATCAAGAATGTGACACACATACTCCCTGGCCCCACCATCCCCAGCCACTGCCAGACTGAGATGGCTTCACTGCCTCCTACACATGCCTCCTGAGTTCCCTCCTCTCCCGGCCTCTGCTGGGTCCCCTCGGCACTGCTCAGCAGCGACTGTCCTCTTTGCATTCAGTGGCTCTGTCCCTTGCATGCTCTGCACCTTTCCATCTTGCCTTAAAAAGCCTCGGCTGCTCCTCAGCTATTTGTCAGTTTTCAACATCTCACCACGCCTCCCCATTGTCTGTGACTCCCCTGCACCCCTCCCAAGCTTCAGCTTTCCCCCGCCCTCCCCCCCCCTCACTCCCCTGAAATTTCCTTCTCCCACAGCCCTGGCGGAGTCCCACAGGGCTGGGTGGCTTGTCATCGCATGTTCCTCTTAATTCTTTTCTCGGTCTCATCCTTCAAAAAAGCTCTCAAAACACCACCACACCTGCCCCTGCTGTGCCCCAAAGCTTGCCTCTTGGCAGCAGTGTGGGGGTGGGGAAGGGCATGTGCAGATGTCCTGGAATGTTGTCAGCTTGTACTGTTGGGATTATCCTCCATTTCCACGGCCCATATAGGAGGCCAAGAAGCCCCTAAGATGTGGAGGATTGGCATTGGTGAGCAAACATACAGACACACACACACACACACACCTGCAAAGGGGCCCGGTCCATCAGCGTATGCTCAGCTAAGGCCACAGTGACCAAGTTTAGAGGAAAGAGCCCGATGGACCTAGCAGCTGAGTGGTTGGCTGTCTGTGTGGTGGGCTTTATTGGAAAGAGAAAACAAGAACTGTGAAGACGAGATCATGAAGAAAGGGGAAGCAGTCTCACGGGGAGGAGGAAGGGTCACCATCTGAGGGGTGATGGGCGAAGGTGTATAGTTGGTGCAGGCAGCAGAGGCCAGCCAATGTTTTAGAGGCCTGTATTCTGGAGTTGGACAACCCTGGCTCGTCAGTTACCATGGGGGTGACCCAGGGCACACATTTAAACCTCTGTGAGCCTAAGCCATCTTCCCTTTAAGGCGGGGCAAGGGTCCCTCAGTGACGTGAGGCTTAGCAGCTAACAGTGCTTGGCGCCCTGCAGAAGTCTGGGCCGCCTCTCCTCCTCGTGCTCGCCTGTGTGTTTTCCCAATGTGCGGCTTACACCTTTGTTTCATAGGCGTTTTTTTTACCATATCCTACATCCTAGGACATCTTAGGAGGTGACTGCGGCTCGCCGTCAGTGCTTCCGTCCCCGCACTGTGGGGTTGAAGAGGAGCTGTGGAAGGAGACTAGGGGCTTGAACCAGCAGGTAGGGAATCCCCAGGAGCAGACTGTGTGGTCCAGGCAGATGCCAATCACTTCTTCTGTGGCAGGCCACCTCGGAGCACCAGAAGACAGGAGCGGTCCCCAGGGCCACTTGCTGTCTCTGTGCCTCTGCTCCAGGTTAGGAGATAGGTCAGCAGAAAGCACAGGGTCTGCACCCACTATGTCTTGCCCGGGCTGGAGTGTGTGTTAGGCAGGGCCACAGCTCCTCCCGGCCTCAGCCTTCAGCTTCACACAGTGCATTTAATGACATAGTTCTCAGGGCTCTGGTGGGATGCGTGCTTTGGTGCGTGTCCTGTGGGAGGGAGCTGCGTGAACTTAAGTCGAGGGTGATTTTTGTGTCTTCTTGATCTTAACTAGTTCCTGCCTTTCCCCTTCTCGTGGTACCTCCTGGAGTGTGTCTGCAGTGCTGTGAACTGTCACCGCTGCCTAGTCTCCTCCCTGCTGCTTGCCTGGAGAAGCAGGGCTCATTGGAAAGATCTGTCGCCGGCTGGCACACGAATTCACAAACACATGCGTGCAGACACATATGCACACCCCTCCAAAATGCTGGAAGGAATCAATTGTGCCGAACGATATGTCTCATAAGGGAGTATGCCGAGCTAAAAGAATTTTGATTGCCTGTTGGGAGACGATTGGGCAACAGCCTTAGCACACCGAGGCCACTGAGGTCCTCATTGTTCTCAAGGCCTGGATTACTCATCCCCCAAAGAGATGGTTAATTCAGCATCCTAAGGATGTCAGCACTAGGACAGAGGTCCAGAGGCAAGGTTGTAGAGCTGGGATGGGGGCTGGGGAAAGCACCGGCCGGGGTACCACTAGGGCAGAGTTCCAGAGGCAAGGCTGTGGAACTGGGAGAGGGGGGCAAGGACAGGCTGGGGTACCACTAGGACAGAGTTCCAGAGACAGGGCTGTGGAGCTGGGATGGGGGCGGGGGAAAGCACAGGCTGGGGCACCTCTTGGAGGAGGGTAGGGTGAATGCTGGTACAAGAGAAAGCTTGATGGCTAGGTTGATGATTGGTGCAATTCCTTGCTTCAGAGCTGCCAGGCGCAGGGGGTGTGGGGTGCGGGTGGGGTGCGGGTGGGGTGGTCTTCATAGATGCCACATCTCCTTGTACATGCAGAGCTTGTCCACAAGGTCACTTGGAGCTAGAAGTCAGAGCAGGCTCCTCCGAAGGTGCCTTCCACTCTGTTTGCATCGGGGGTGAGGAGCGTGGGAGGCGGCTAAGATGCCCCTACACAATCATCTGTGACGGTTCTGACCTTTGCAGAGCCCAGCGCCACTTCTCTCTGTAAATATTGATCAAGCACTGCTCTACACGAAGGCCCCTCAGCCTGGTGAGGTGCATGCTGGGTGCTCTGGCGCCTGGACATCTTTAAGCTCCCCTCTTTTGAGTGATCTGAAGGAATGTTCTCAAAGTTTTCCCCATATGCCAGGAGCCATAGAATCAGAGGGTAAAAGTCTCTCTTTCAGAGTCCTCCATACCAGGACAGCTTTTCATGATGTGCAGCTTGTCCCCTGAAGGACTCTGGAGAATGTGACCCCAGTTGCCGTGCCAACACACAAACATGTTAGGACCTCATACACTGTATTTGGCCAGGCACCCTCAGTTTACACCCCAGATGGCCACTTGCCCCCAGAAGATGTGAGGACACTTTCAACCCTCGTTCATCAGTTGGTTGGTTGGTTTTTTTTTTTTTTTTCTCATCTAAAATGAGATAGATTAATATCTTTCTCAGAGTTACTATGGACATTAACTTACTGTACATAAACCATAAAACACTGCCTGGCACATGACCAGTTTTCTGACACCTCGCCACCCCATCATAGCTGCTGTCACCAACTCTAGAGATGCTGTGAACTTCTCAGGTCAGGCTTTCTAGGCTTTCATAACTGCCATTCCTTCTAAACTCACATTCATGTCTCCTGTGGTCCAGCATGGGGCTTGAACCTGTTGTGCGCCTCAACTTCCCCAGTTTGCCTTACCAGCTGTGTTAGGTGCAGACTCATCTCACCACGCCACGTGCTATACTGACATTTGCAAACCACCTGCCTTCAACTGTCCTCCACTTCCTGCCCTGGTCTATCTTTGAAAAGGAATCAACTAGGAAGCTTAGGAAAGACCACACTGCTCCCCTCAGGTGCCTCCAGACCACCTACCCCTCTATCCTGCTTGGTGACAGCTATCCGTTCAATCAATCAGAGTGCAGTGCGTTTGAAATCTTACTCTGGAAAACATGTGGTTTTAGCTCTCATAGCCTTTGCTGTGTCAGGAGACCTAAGTTAGTGAGCCCTGGAGTTAGAAGGGGCACTTCCACAGAGATGGATGAGGGCTCCTTTAAGGATCTAAGCTCGAGGAATTGCACCTGCTACTCCAGCTGCATACAGCGCAGGCAGGGCATGCATACCTTTGTGCCTGGGATTACAAAATCCAGTCAAGACACACTAAGGGGAGTCAATGTGGGGTCCTAGTTTCTCAAAGTCGCGAACACTTGAGAGAGATCCTGTCTGATAAAGTGATTACCACACGATTCAATCTTGTCTGCGCAGCAAGTTTTGAGAGCCCATCCTGGGAGCTAGGTGTGTTAGTGTTTACTGTATTGTTGAGGCTCGTAGAAATCTTGTATGGCTGCAGGCAAGCCAAACCCTTCACAGGCTCTGCATCTCCGCTGACTCTGAGGACCAAGCCCACTTTCCTCTAGTATATAAGGGCACAGCGCTGGGCTCAAGGCAGAGGAGTTCTCAGCTCCTTCCATCCCTTGTCTTTGCTCTGACTTCTCTCTCAGCCAGCATGAGTCGACAGTGTAGCTCCAGGTCCATGTGCCTGGGCGGCGGCGGCGGCAGCGGCAGGGGCTTCAGCTCCGGCTCTGCAAGCCTAGTCAGCTATCAGCGCAGATCCACCAGCAGCTCCATGCGCCGCGGCGGAGGCGGCAGCGGTGGCGGGAGATTTTCAGGAGGCTTCTGTGGGAGTTCTGGTGGCGGCGGCGGCGCCGGCTTCGGAAGTAGAAGTCTTGTTAACCTTGGAGGTGGCAGGAGCATCTCCATCAGTGTGGCTGGAGGTGGTCGCAGCGGCTTCGGTGGCGGTGGCGGCTTTGGGGGAGGCAGTTATGGAGGTGGTTTTGGTAGCGGTGGTTTTGGTGGTGGCGGCTTTGGCAGTGGAGGTGGGTTCGGTGGTGGCGGCTTTGGCAGTGGAGGTGGGTTCGGTGGCGGAGGATATGGGGGTGGCTCTGGGCCTGTCTGCCCCCCTGGTGGCATCCAGGAAGTCACTATCAACCAGAGCCTACTGCAGCCCCTCAATGTCGAGATCGACCCTCAGATTCAAAAAGTGAAGTCTCAGGAGCGGGAGCAGATCAAGACCCTCAATAACCAATTTGCCTCCTTCATTGACAGGGTGAGTTCACCCGCTGTGAATGCGGAGGGAGCCAGCTGCTCCTGGGCTGTGAGACTGATAGCACCATGGCCGGGTGGGATTAGCCTTATGGGTCTGCATTTGATGACGTGTTATGGGGTGGAATTCTGGGACATACGGTAAAAGCACGCTCAGGAACTGTGCTAATCAGTAAATTCTTTATTGGACAAAGGGAACCTGAAGATGCATGGGGCTGACATCGCATGGCGTTTTGTTTTGTTTTGTTTTGTTTTTTATTTTTTAAATTGAGCTCTTGAACTACGGTGTGCTCACATCTATTGACTGAAGTTTATAGAAATGGGGCTAAGCCGGGCGTGGCGGCGCACGCCTTTAATCCCAGCACTTGGGAGGCAGAGGCAGGGGGATCGCTGTGAGTTCGAGGCCGGCCTGGTCTACAAAGCGAGTCCAGGACAGCCAAGGCTAACACAGAGAGACCCTGTCTCAAAACAAACAAACAAAAAAATCAGAAATGGGGCTAATGCAATTTCCTAGGGTGCAAATAAGAAACCCTCAAGGGTCTTCCTGGCCATAAAGGGGTTAACTTGGGGTGCCCTGTGAAGTAGCAGGAAGGATGGAAGGCAAGCATCTTAACCACCAGACATCCATATCAAAGCATCATTCCAGCAATTGTATGTGTGCTGTGCCATTGGCGATAACAGGGCTGCTTCCTTCCAGGGCTTTCCTGCACTAAAGCCACATGTTGGATTTTGCTCTGAAGTTAGTGCCACCTTAACTAGCTTCTCCCTATATCTCTTGCTGTCAAATAGGAATTAATGTCCTTTTTAAAAAACGAGGCATTGGTCTTGTTCAGCAGCCAGCCATCAGGCCCCCCCATCCCCCCCCCCCCCCCCCCCCCCCCCCCCCCCCCGTCCTTGCACTTGGGGTAATGGGTCTTCTCTTTCCAGGTGCGCTTCCTGGAGCAACAAAACCAGGTGCTCCAAACCAAGTGGGAACTGCTGCAGCAGGTGGACACCTCCACCCGGACCCACAACCTAGAGCCTATGTTTGAACAGTACATTAGCATGCTCAGAAAGCAAGTGGATTCCCTGAAGAATGACCAGTCACGGATGGACTCTGAGCTGAAGACCATGCAGGACATGGTGGAAGATTACAGGAACAAGTGAGCAAGCCCAGCTGGCTGTGTTGACTATTGAACATTCCAGAAGGTGACACACTGAGAGTATGACTTGTTGTGCAGGAACATCTTTTCCCTCAGTTGGGGGCAAATCAAGTGGGCATTAAACGAACAAGCAGACACAACAAACAAACAAACAACAAACCCCTTCATCTTCTCAGAGGATGGATATGGTGGAATGGTTTTAGTGCTCAGAAGGAAAGGGTGCTCAAGATGACCTTCCTTGTGCAGGGAGGCAGCAGCGGTTTCTCCGTCAACCTAGAGCTCTGGGTTTCGGGCCTCAGCCTCCTCTCGTTGTCTGACCAACCCTGCCTTCCCACAGGTACGAGGACGAGATTAACAAGAGGACAAATGCAGAGAATGAGTTTGTGACCATCAAGAAGGTGAGCAAGCCCTGTGGGGGTGGGATTCACCCGTGAACCCGCAGACAGGGGTTGAGGCAGAAAGAAGCCGTGCTGTGGGGGGCCAGGTAGCCAGCCTGCTGACTGTTCCTCCTGTTTCTGTGGGCCATGGCCAGTCCGGGCAGTCAGCTGCTCTGTGTGTTTTAGCACCCACAGTAAGCAGGGTGGCATGCTCTCGGCAAGTCAGGCAGGCTCTTCGTGGTATGACGAGATAGAACAGTCTAGAACCATGGAGACCTAACTGGGAAAAAGAGGAGTAGATCTCAAACTCCATCTCTACTTAGAAACCCCTTTTATGGCTGGAGAGAGGAGACCTCGTGCTGGAAAGAACACGGCTTTACGGTACCTTTGTTCCTGTAGGATGTGGATTCGGCTTATATGAACAAAGTGGAACTTCAGGCCAAGGTGGACAACCTACAGCAGGATATTGACTTCCTCACAGCACTCTACCAGATGGTAAACACTTGATTTCAGACAGGGCCAACTAAGTGGAGAGCCTTGAGCCAGGGTGGGACCTTTCCTCCCACCTCCAGGCCCTCACTCTGAGAGTCACTGTGGTATTCTGTCCTGCAGGAATTGTCTCAGATGCAGACTCACATCAGTGAGACCAATGTCATCCTCTCCATGGACAACAACCGCAGCCTGGACCTGGACGACATCATCTCAGATGTCAAAGCCCAGTACGACAGCATTTGCCAGAGGAGCAAGGCTGAAGCCGAGAGCTTTTATCAGAACAAGGTAAGCCCCTGCGAGCATGGAGGCTCTCTGGGGCATCTGGTGTTGTGCCCTGTGCTTGCTGGTGTGTTTGTGCGTCCAAGCACATCTAACCGAAACGGTGTGCCCTCCTCAGTACGAAGAGCTGCAGATCACGGCTGGCAAACATGGGGACAGTGTGAAGAGCTCTAAGATGGAAATCTCGGAGCTGAACAGAATCATCCAGAGACTTCGATCTGAAATTGATGGCGCCAAGAAGCAGGTACCTCCAGAGACACAGAATGGAGGTGACCCGCAGGCCTTGGGGGAAACTTTCCTGATTTTGAGTCTTGCAGTCCCTACCAAGGCCACACTACACTACCCTTTCTGGTCCCTCCCGGGACTGTGCCAGCTTTCAGAAATCAACTCCCATGCGGGGTACTCTTAAGGGAAGTTTGTGAAAATGACAAATAAGAGAAAAAATCAGACGTGATAGCTGAGGGATGAGGAGAGGTAGTCAGAAGTCTCGAATTCGGAGTGCGGTGAAAGGCCTGGGGTGTGTGTGTGTGGGGGGTAGAAGCAGGCTGTATGGTGGCTGAGCTGACCCAAGGCCCAGCAGTTCCATGTGCCTCTCTGTACTCTCCCACCGAGGTAGCGAGGCTAGCGTGATAGGAAGGCCAAAGTGACACCAGGGACCATGTGCCCGGGTAACGTGCTGTACTCTCTCCTCAGATCTCCCACATGCAGCAGAACATCAGCGACGCCGAGCAGCGTGGCGAGAACGCGCTCAAAGATGCTCAGAACAAGCTGAACGAGCTGGAAGACGCCATGACACAAGCCAAGGAGGATCTCGCCCGGCTGCTGCGTGACTACCAGGAGCTCATGAGCGTCAAGCTGGCCCTGGACATGGAGATCATCACCTACAAAAGACTGCTGGAAGGGGAGGAGATCAGGTGAGGGAGGGCTCTGCCCTCTGGCCTGCCTCGCCGCCTTAAAAAAAAATTTTTTTTTTTTGGTTGGGGGCTGGCCTGGATCTCTTGACACACCCTCTGTAGCTGAACCCCACCAGCTGTGAGAGCTTTGTCTGATGATATAGGCAGATCTCTCCCAGTTTGGAGTCAGGCTGAGGCAACAGACAGGCTTGGGGCATGAGGCTAAGGAGCCCTTGCGGAGAGGTCTGGGGACCCATGAGAAGTGGGCCCCGCCCCCACCCCACCCGCGAGGGTTCAGTGTCCTGAAGGGCTTGATTATGTTTCCCGCAGGATGTCTGGAGAATGCACCCCCAGCGTGAGCGTGTGTAAGTACAAGCAGATTTCTCTGGGCGCCTGGCTGGGCAGGGAGTGGTGCAGTGGGATGGAGTGTAACCGAGTCTCTCTCTGCAGCGGTGAGCACCAGCCACACCAGCATGAGCGGAAGCAGTAGCCGAGGAGGCGGCAGCTACGGCTCCGGAGGCGGCGGCGGCCGCGGCGGCGGCTCTGGCGGCGGCAGCTACGGAGGGGGCTCCGGCGGCGGCAGCTACGGCGGCAGCTCTGGCGGCGGCAGCTATGGTGGCTCCGGAGGCAGCGGTGGGGGCCACCGAGGTGGCTCCGGAGGGGGCGGTGGCAGCTCCGGAGGCAGCTATGGTGGTTCCTCTGGAGGAGGCCGGGGAGGATCCAGCTCCGGTGGCGTTAAGTCCTCTGGTGGCAGTTCTAGCGTGAAGTTTGTTTCCACCAGTTACTCCCGAGGGACCAGATGAAAAGGTGCTCACCACCCCATTAGCTCTCCCTTTCCATCAATGTGGCTGGCAAGACCAAGATCAATTGCACCAGCCTTATTGGAGAAAAGAGCTATTATGGTTAATTGCACAGATTCAGCCTGTCTCCCCTTTTCTTTTCTTTTCCGCTCCGCTTGCAAAGAAGTTTTCAGATTAGTAGCAGTCTGAGTCGACCTTACTTTTTGTTTTGCTTGAAAAAAAGTTCACAACAGCCACCACCTATACGACATTTCAAAGAAGGCGTCAGATCCAGGGCTTCTTTGCTGCGCACGCGCCCCTTAGCATCCCTGTATCCGGGAGCACGCTCCCCAGCTTCGGTTTTGTACATAAGGCGTTTGCGAGATTGTCTGTTTATGGCGCGCTCTGAAACTTCCCCCACTGCTTTGTTTTGCTGCAATAAACTGCATTTGAAATTCTCAATCCGTTTTGGTCCGTTTGTGTGCCATGGAGTGGAGAGTGAATGAGTGGTTTGTACGACTGAGAGGCTGCACAACCAAATGGCTTTTGGGGGAGTCAGGAATTCAGGAACCCGAGTGATCAGGCTACTTTAATGAGGGTGGGACCCCAGGGCACAAGCTCTGCCCTGGAAGGCGGTCACACTGGAGGCTCTGGTCGTGTGAGGCTTTCTTTAGAAGGAGCAGGCTGGGAAAGCATCCTGCATTGACAGGGTGGGGACGTACTGCCTGAAAACGGAATTTATTGACGTGGAGCAGCAGCCACAGCACCTGAGGGGTGCACTATAGAGAGGCAGATGGGCAGTGTTCCCTCCTCCTGTCTCTAGCAGGCCATCAGCCTTGCCTAAAGTGAGAAGCGCCATTCTGGGCACAGGGACAAAGCTTGTGGAGTAGTCCAGGCACCGCACAGTGAGGAGGGGCATCCGACACCTGAACTTAGAGGTGCTTGGGTTGGAATCCTAACTAGTTAGGTGGAAACGCACAAGCTGCAGAAGCTCTGTGTCGGGGGTATGGAATCAAGGTTCCCCTCCGTGGGACCTTGGTGAGGGCTGAGTAATAAGATGGATGGACTATAGCTCAGCCGTAGTGAACACACACAGGAAGTGCCCTTTTGATGACACTTGATGACTGTGGTTACAATGGTGACTATGGTTAACTAGCCATTGCTAAGGTTGCTTCTTGAACTCTGAACAGCCCAGTGAACTCTTGTTTAAAAAAGAACCAACCAATTGCCAGCTTCCTGATGGTTCCAAAACTATGAAAAACTCAGTTCTCTAAACGCCATTTTTCTTAGCTTCTAATTAGAAAGTGTCTTCCTATCCCCAGGGCTAGGCAGGGCTAAGGAACAAGGAAGGTTCAGATGGGCGAGCTTAGTATGTAAATAGCACGGGGTGGGGGTGTGGCCGGGGCGGGGCCTGGGCGGGGCGGGGGTGGGTCATCTCCTTCCCAGGTAGGATTGGTTCTTCCAAGCTTCTCCGTGTCTTGCCTGTGGAACACGGGGTACCTCAACTGCTCTATGACCCAGGCACAGGGAGCCACTTGCTTTCCCTGCGGGCTTGAGCTCCCCTGCTCTGTAAATCTGTTTAAGTTGGTGCTTGAAAACACTGAGAAGTTAATCCTTTTTGCTAAAAGTGCAGCAGCAACTGGCCCCTGCCCCCGGGGGGGCGGGCAATGCCTCAAGCTCTCATACAAAACTGGCTAGCTCAATCAGCTCCTTGTTGGCCCTTTGGAGAAGGCTAGCCCTCATTTTGCCAGGTACCTCAGGATGCTTTAAGCACTCTTTACAAAAGTCTCCTTAATAAATGCTACAGACTGACCACCTGTCACGCGACGACCTTTTTCTGGAACTCTGCTGCTCACAATTTGGCATGCCCTGGACACTCCCTTCTGGAAATTTCCGTGCTACTGCTTTTGTGATCACTCTGGCTTTGTGTCCAGCTTTGTGTTTAGCTGGAAGAACTATCTCCCCCAGACATGTTCCTGCCAGGATTGGTGTGGGAGTTTGAAAGGCGTTATGAGGGCAGGTGAGGAGGAAACGATTTTTGGCTTCCAGGGTGTGTAGATCCTTGAACGGGCTTTTTTTTTTTTTTTTTTTTTTTTTTTTTTTTTTTTTTTTTTTTTTTGTCCATCCTGCATCTCAGTTGTTTCTTAGGTAAAATGGATAAGAGAATATTTGCTCTAGACACCGAGAGAATAAAACACACACCTGTGACTGCTGTAAAGAAAGCGTTAGTTAGATGGTATTAAAAGACAGCACCAGGGCATGGGATGGGATGGGTTAATAAGTAAAGGGCTTGCTGCACAAACAGGAGGGCATGAGTTTGGCTCCCCAGCACCCTCATAAAAGGCAGCCACCTGTCTATGTATCAGCAGAGCTAGGTGTGGGGATGCGGTGTAGAGACAGGAGGATCTCCAGGACTCACTGGCCAGCCAGCTTGCCAAATGGGTGAACTCTAGACTCACTGAGAAACCATTTCAAAACATGAGGAGCATGGCTGAGGAAGATGGCGGTGTTGGCCTCTGGCCTCCGTAAGTATGGACACACACACATACCGACATGAGCTCATGTGGACAAGACGTACACAGTCTGGTAGGCTTGGGGGGGGG
>OU015748.1:124513944-124545461 GCA_907169655.1 Acomys percivali | reverse complement strand
GGTGAGGGCGGTATGAAAGGGACTCTAGCAGAGACTCCTAGCAGCAGGGCCTGAAGAGACTGAAGAGGACAGCTAACTAGACAAGTCTCCAAGTAGCAGGAGGGGAACGCCAACCCACCCACAAAAAAAACTTCCACCCAAGATTCACCCTGCCTACAGGGTGTGCAGGGATAAAGACAGAACAGATACAGCAGAGATTGAGGGAATGTCCAACCAACCCCTGGCCCAACCCAAGACCTACCCCCATGGGAGAGAAACAACCCTCGACACTATTAAAGATACCCTGCTATGCTTGCAGATGGGAGTTGAGCAGAGTCATCCTCTGAAAGGCTCCACCCAGCAGTGCCTCGGAACTCACAGCCAAACATTGGGCAACGCGCAGGGAACCTTGTGGAAAAGTGGGGGGGGGGGGGGGGAAAAGGTCCTGGAGGTGACAGAAGCATCACAAGATGATCAACTAACCAGGGCGCAGAGGGGGCTGCTAAAAGCGAAACACCAAAGAAGGGCCTTGCGTGGGCAGGACCTAGGCCTCCTACACAGATGTGCCAATGGGCAGCTCAGGCTTCCTGTGGGTCCCCGGGGTGGGGGCTGGGGGCTGGGGGGAGGGGCCCTCTCTGACATGGACTCTCCATCCACCTTCTCAATTACTACCCCCTGGCGGGACCGCCTTGCCAGGCCACAGGGGAAGAGGACAGGCTGGGCCTTGATGAGCTGGGGTGGATGGGAAGGGGTTTTCCCCCTTTTCTGAGGAGTGAGATGGGGGTGGGGAGGGAGGCAGGGTGGGACTGGGAGTTGAGGAAAGGCAGGCCTACAACCAGCATGTAAAGTGAATAGTTGTGGGGGGAAAAAAGACACGTACATTCTGAAAAGCAAATGAGAAAGAAGGGAGAATATGGCAGTCTTCTCAGGGCCCAGGGCAGCACTGTAGAGCCGTGAAATTCATTTTACCAGTGCGAACAAAGTTGAGGCCCGCTCCTGACGACTGATTTGTGTGAACATAAGGAGCGGGTGTGTCACAGCATGCACGCATTAGCTTGTGAAGCAACCAGAGCCACCTCACCTTGTCATCAAGATACCTAAATCTATCACAAAAGGCACCTTGATGCTTGTGGATTTAGAGCAGTGGGGGTTGGGTGGCTTCCGGGGACGGCAGGGGTGGGGGGAGGGGAGGGGATGGTTTAAGGAAGCTTTCAAGGGCATGTTAGCTTGCATGTTTTAGATTCCGTTTTAGGGTTGCACTGTTGGGTGGTGGTGGTGGTGGTGGTGGTGGAGGTGGTGGTGGTGGCAGTGGCTGCAGTGGCTGCAGTGGCTGCAGTGGCTGCAGTGGCTCTCCTTTGCCAGGCTTTCCGCTGCTCTGACATCTCTCCCAAGCCTCCTTGACTACCTCCACCTCACTGGGGATTTGGAAGCTTGACACACAGCTGATAAGCCTTAGCTCAGAAGCTGGCTGCGGCTTCTACCCATAGGCAATATAGCACAGCCTGGTTTCTGCATTTTGTGTGAAGTTTCACGTCTCTGCAGGCACCTCCTTCCTTGGCCTAGACCCAAGTGTCTCCCTCAGTGTCCTGTAGCTGGAAAGACACAATCCTTCCCTTAGGGTTGAGTGAAGAAGCCATGGAAATATCTCTGGGCCCATCCTTTTCCTTTGGAGGGTCGCCATGTTCTGAGGGCTAGCCGGATCTTCCCACCTCACAGTGATACAGCTTTTATACAGGCACATCCTCATGAGAGCTGAGCCTTCTTACTCCCCGGACAACTGAGCTTCCCCCTTGTGCACACCCCTGTCCCCCCCCCCCCCACCTGCCTTCTCTCCCACTACCTAAGACAACCTCCTGGGAACTCTGAGAGCACAGCAGGGCTTGGCAGCTCTTTTCAGGCCTGTTGCCTCTCACATCCTAATGTGGCTTAGCTCAATCCACTCTCTAACTCCTTCCCATGGGCCGTCACTGGCTCGGGGCTGTTTGAGAGCACTGCGGGAGAAAGAAGACGAAAGACAATCTGCAACTGGAGACTTTGGGACTCTTGGAGTCTTAGGAACTAAAATCCTCCAGAAGACTTTACTGGAATAAAGATGGAGAGGCCTCAGACATCTACACGCACCCACCTCTCTCTCTCCCCCTCTGTCTGTGTCTCTCCCTCTCTCACATATATCTGCATGAGGGTTGGGAACACATAGCTCAGTAGTAGAGTTCTGTTTAACTTGTCCTATTTTGTTAGGCACGGATCACACCCAGAGGTGGTGTCCATCCTACTTCAGCTCCTGCGCATGCCCGGTTAAGGGCTCGACAACAATGTTTCTCTTTCCTCTCCCGCAGGGGGATATGCTAATGAGGCATTGGCCGGAGGCTCAATTCCCCCTCCCGCAGGGGGATATGCTAATGAGGCATTGGCCGGTTCGCCAATCAGCCAGAGACACGCCACGATAGGGCCTGCATATAAGCAGCACTCTCCGAGGGCTGGGGTCTTTCGCTTCAGCTTCAAAGGGCGCTCCCAATAAAGTGTGATGGAGAAGGATCCTGGTGTCTGCGTCTTTCCTGCTGGCGGGGAGGTCGCGACGCTATTTTCAATTCCCATTTCTGCAAGTAAACACAAAACAAAGGAAAAAGACCACCCAAGCCAACCAAACAACCAACCACCACCGACAAAAAAAAAAAAAAAAAGGTATAAAGCCTTAGCCTTATGGATATTGATAAAAGGTTCTTCGGAAGGGCTGGAGAGGTGGCTCAGAGATTAGGAGCACTGTCTGTTCTTCCAAAGGTCCTGAGTTCAATTCCCAGCAACCACATGGTGGCCCACAACCATCTATAATGAGATCTGGTGCCCTCTTCTGGAGTGCAGGCACACATGTGGGCAGAATACTGTACAAATTATGAACAGATAAATCTTTTAGAAACTGTTTATTTGGAAAAATAATATCAGTATTGTCGTTATTGTTATTTGAGACAGGGCCTGCCTTACTCTTTAGCCCAGGCTGGCCCGGAACTTACCATATAGCCCAGGCTGGCCTTGAACTGGTGGCAATCCTCCTACTTTGAGCTCCCAAGCACTGGCATTACAGACAAGAGTCATCAAGTCTGGCTAAATATTATTTCCTTGGATCAGGATTCTGAAAATATCAGTCCCCATTGCTTCCTGTCTTATGGTATGAAATTACAGTAAGACCTTATCCTGTCAGGACAAGAAAAGCAAAGCTATTTTACCATCGGCCCAGCTGTGCAAAAGGAGACACAAAAGGGAAAGTTGGTAAAAATTCAAACACCCAAGTACTTTCAACAAATTCACTTTGCATACATATCCGGTCTCCCTTTCACACCCTCCCAACTTGTGTCTCCCACCTAAAACAACAACAACAACAAAAAAACCAAAAAACCCCAAACAAACAAAAACAAACCAACCAAACAAACCAAAAAACTTCACCGAGTCTAATTCGTGCAGTACATATATATTTATAGCTATGGGGTCACACACTGAGGGGGCAGGGTCGACCTACAAGGGCCACCCCATTGAAGAAAACTGGTTCTTCCTCCCCAGCACCCATAAACTGTGAATAGCTTCTAGGTAGGGGTGGGGGCTTGGGAGAGCCTCCCCACTCCATGAATTTTGTTAGGAAGGGTCTTAGACCAGGTTTCTCTGGAATACGGAGTAAAGCGGTATTGTGCCCAAACTCAGGATCACTGTCCGTTCATCCAGCAGCAAGCATGGGATGTCTGTCTGTCTGTCGGTTGGTAATGCTAACATTCTGAGTAGCTTCGTCATCAATGACACACGTTTACAAAGAGGTAAAACAAACTCCAGTAAGTTTCCTGATGACAGGAAGATGCATCCAGACAGCAGCTCCCTCTGCAACAACTTGGTGTATTGGGAAATAGCAAAAGTGCAATCATGCATGATCAAGCACAGTCGGACCCAGGTTGCCAACTGTCAGTAGTTGTGTGTGCGTGCGTGTGTGCGTGCGCACATGCATGCATGAGTGGGTGCATGCATGTATGCATGGGTACATGCGTGTTTGTGTGTATGTGTGTGTGTATGTCTGTGTCTGTGTAGTGGGGATGTTAATAGAGCATTTTGGGGTTAATCTAGGGTACATAGTTACAACTCTATGCCCCTTCTTCCTGTCTCTCTCGGCTGTGGAAAGGTTGTCTACACCTAAGGGAATATTTGGTGATTTCCCGAATGCGTAACTTATTGATTAGTTTGTTTTATTCTTAAAAGAAAAAGGATGATTAAAATCAGAACCCAAGGACCACTGTACCTACAGAGTAAGGAAAAAACAAAAAAACCAGTCAAACATGTTCAGGGAACTGTCCCTTAGGGAGGGCAGTTACACAGCACGCTGTCATGGAAACCAAGAGGGGAGAGCACACTGCAAGAAGCAACCTGGGGGGAAAACCAGTGGGGACCAAGGACTCGGGGTGAGAGCAAGGTCAGGGTGTCGGCAGGTGAGAATTGGTCAGAGAGAGGCCCCTTCCCCGCGGAAGAGATATGGCCTATAAAATGACTCTCTGAAGCAAAATTTGGCTGGATCCTTGTGTGAGGCAGAAGGGAGATGAAAGATTCCCACAAGACATTTGGGTGGTGCCAGTAATTTTCAGTTCTTTGTTGAAAGGATGGGAACCCATGATGCCCTGCGCCACTGTGTGTCACAGTTCTCGCTCCTCCCATATCTGCTGGAGGACACCTGACACTCCCTGACAATCCATTATCAGAAGGGGGAAAAAATGGCGCCGTCTTAGTCACCTTGTGACCTTCCCAGGTTCAGGCAGAGGTGTTCCCACCCTTCCCAGGGGCCCACGCCCTGCTCCCAATCTGTCAATATTGGCCCTGCTCGCTCTGTCTAGGCAGTGTGGGGTGTCCTCTGCTGGAACACTGGTGTCGCTACACATGCAGACGCTGCTGCAAGGCTTCTAGGCACAGGGAGGCACAGGGAGGCAGGCACAGGAAGATGCTGCGGCTGGTCTGCTCAGGGCGACTCTGTTGGCAGTGGCAGCAGGAAAACTGCTCGTGGGTTGTGAGGACGCGGGGAAGCAGCTAGGTCCCTCTTGGCATGGGGGTTCGCTGGCAGTGGGCGAAAGGTCTCACGGCTGGAGACTGGGGCTCAGTCCCCGCTGAAAAGCCAGAGTTCAAAGGCCAGAAAGGTGGCGAGGGAGGGTGGGGTGTGATGGCCACTT
The DNA here is from genome assembly GCA_907169655.1 of Acomys percivali. Taxonomy (NCBI): domain Eukaryota; kingdom Metazoa; phylum Chordata; class Mammalia; order Rodentia; family Muridae; genus Acomys; species Acomys percivali. Next base: position 124,540,293 of record OU015748.1, on the reverse strand, counting down.
CTGGTGGAGATGAACCGCACCCACGGAAGAGGGTCAGTCTTATTAGAAATAATAGGGGGTCTCTGAAGAACGTTCACCCAGGCCCAGCTTTCTGCATGGCTGGCCGGGTGATGATGAACCATATGCTCTTTTAGAGACCTGCAATAGAAGGGACTCTGGCTAGGGGGCGGTATAGAGAGACCTCAAGCCCTGGGGAGAGGGTGGCTGACTTCCAATTGTTTTCTGTCTGTCTGTCTGTTCTCTCTCTGTCTCTCTCTGTCTCTCTGTCTCTCTCCACCCTTTCCCCTTCCCATCTCCCCCCCCCCATCTCCAGTTCCAAATTGAACTTCTAGAATATTTTGACCAGTAATTTAAAAAAGTGTAAAGGCTTGGCTTTGGCTTTGGCTACCTTGGAGGCGTTTTGAAGAACATTTTTGCTTGTTCAGTTAAAAAAAAATGTTAGGGGCTGGAGAGAGGGCTCAGTGGTTAAGAGCACTGGCTGCGTTTGGAGAGGACCTGGGTTCAGTTCCCAGCATGGACAGGACATCCCACAATTATCTGCAATTCTGGTTCCAGGGGGACCCAGTGTCCTCTTCTGGCGCCCATGACAACACCTGGCATGCATGCACACATACATATGCACAGGCAAATGCTTACACACAGAAAATAAAAATACAAAACTCCTTTTTCAAAAAGAAGTTGAGTCTTTGGCATGGGTTGCTCGGGTTAACTCTGCTACACCCCCAGTGTGACTCAAAAGCTTGTGTACGGACTTGCACTGGTAAAGAGCAGAGGACAGCTTGGAGCTGCCCCTGATGCCGCCCCTCCTCCGCCACGGTCTCTCAGGGCTGTGGGAGCGCTCTTGGCATCTCCCTGGGATGTGTGCGGGACAGGGATGAGTAGTTCATTTGAGGAGCTGGGGCTGTCAATCCCCCTCAACCTAAAACCCGCACAAACCATGTCGTGATAACATGAAAGGCAGAAGGGGCCGGAAAGTCGCCTCTATGAAAAGTGACCGTCTTCTCCACGCTCGGTCTCCACGCTGCGGCCGTAACGGCAAAGTACGTGCAGCTATTAGGAAGTCTAGAACATATGTTTTCAGCCAGGCCTGGTAGGCCAGGTGCAACCTCAGCTGCTTTAAGAGGAGGGTGATGCTGGTTCAAAGCCAACCCAGGTTACTTAGTGAAACAATAAGCCTAGAGGTGGGGGATGGCGAAGCTCTTGCCTGGCATGTATGAGATGCTATTCTTTTCCTATCACCCTTTCAAGAAAATAACATTTTGGGAGCTATAGCGATGATGATGTGGTGGTTAGGGTCACTGGCTACTCTTTCTGCATGTTCAGGTTCGATTCCCAGCTCCCCATCACCTGTAACCCCAGCTCCAGGGGACCCAGCGTCCTCTCCTGCTCCTTGTAGATACCAGGCTTGTATGGTGCATGGACACAATATGCAGGGAAAACACTCATATGCATAAAAGAAAATAAAAAATGTGAAGAATTTAAAAATGGCATTTTATTCAAGGCCCAGACAAATGCCACGGTTTCCCCGGGGGCATGAGAGAGCTCTTTCCTGTTCCACTTCAACCTGCCGGCATCTCAGTGTTGGAGCCGTGATGTGAACCTGTCACCCGAGTGATTTGGGAGGCCATCATTTATTTATTTATGGATCTTTTAAAATATGTTTAAAACCACTAAAAGGCAGCATCTCAGGTCTTTAATTTCAGGTCTTTAAGCTGTTTCAGGTGAGAAGTGTGTCCTGGCGAGGCACGCTCCTACGACTAAAACAAGAGCTCTGGCTTCCCTTGCTAACTGTGTGGAGAGCAATTCCTGTGCTGGTCTTGGGGAGGGTGGGGGAGGGGAGGGAGCTGGCAGGAGAAGCAAGGACATCTGCCCTTTGTGGGGCTGGAGAGGCCCCTGGGGACCCAGCAAGGAGAGGGGACTAGTTAGCTCTTTAGAAAGATTTCAAAGGATATTGGGGGTCAGGAAGGGAAGTTGGGGTGTACATTAACTTGCATAACCACTCACCAGTGGGGTTTTTCATGGGCAAAGTGGGGGGCACAATGGTGGGAGATCTGGACAGAGAAAGCTGTGTCAGTGTTGTGTGACAGACTTTCCTTGGAGAGATGCTACATACACACACACACTCACACATTCTCACACACTCTACACATACACTCATATATACACTCATATTCTCACGCTTACATTCTCACACACATTCACGCTCTTGCACACACACTGACACACACTCTCACTGGCACATACTCATATACTCGCATACATACTCTTACACACTCACACTCAAACCCACACACATCCACACATCACTTATACTGAAACATATTCACTCATACTTCACACCCCCACAAACTCTCACATACTTGCACACGTACTCAAAACACATGCACACTTACACATATGCTCTATACTCATTCATACACATACTGAAACACACCCCCTCACACACTTGTATACATATACTCACACATTCAAACACAATCACATACACTTTCAATACTCTCACACACACTTATAAACTTACACGTTCACACGCATATACACATGCTCACCCACACTCATCTATACTCAATCACACTTATACAGTTACCCACACATTCACACACACTCATACACAGTCTCTTTCACACACAAGCTCACATGCACACTCATACATGCTCATACACCGACACTCACACCCACACCCATCCCCCTACACACTCACACACACTCACAGCCACACTCTCACAGCCACACTCACACCACACTCACACCCCCACACTCACTCCCATGCCCACACTCACCCCCTCCCCTCTATACACACATAAGCCCCACACACACCCCCACAGCCACACTCACACTCATACTCACAGCCGCACTCTCACAGCCATATTTACAGCCACACTCACACCCACTCTCATACCCACACTCCACTCACACCCACACTCACACATCCACACTCACACACATACATGTTTACTCACTCCAGAAAAGTGAGCCCACAAAGACCAAAGCAACAATTGCACCAATGTCTAGATTTATGAGGTGAGAAGTTTTATTTTGGGGCAGGGGGTTATTGACAGGAGCATAGATGAAGGGGTACTGACATGGAGCCGGGAGGGGAGGGGAGGGGAGTGGAGTGGAGGGGAGGGGAGGGGAGTGGATTGGAGGGGAGGGGAGGGGAGGGGAGGGGAGGGGAGGGGAGGGGAGGGGAAGGCCCACCCGGCGTAGGTGATGACTCCCTCAAACCTGCAACCCTGAGCTCTACACAGGCAGCTCTACAGTTAGGCATCTTTCCAGTTTGGCCCACGAGGAGCCTGTCCCAAGCCTCGTTCACTCCCTCGTTCTGTAGGGAGGCGCCCTCAGGAGCGCCCTCCTGGAATAACCAACTTTTGTTGACTTCCTGTTCACCATCTGAGGCTCCAGACCATCGGTGCTTCTCAGCCCGTGGGTCACAACCCCTTTAGGGGTGTCAAAAGGCCCTTTCACAGGGGTCACCTAAGACCGTCAGAAAACACAGATATTTACATTACGACTCACAACAGTAGTAAAATTACAGTTACGGTGTAGCAATGGAATAGCTGTATGGCTGGGGGGTCACCCAACGTGATGGACTGTATGAAAGGGTCGCAGGGTTAGGGAGGCTGAGAACTGCTGCTCTAGAGCCTCCTGTCTCTTCTGGAGTAAAGGCTTCAATTTGGAGGGAGTGCCGCAATCCTGAGGAAGTTGGTGTGTGCGGCTGTGTCAGAATGGCCTGGCCTCTCAGGCTGGGAGGGAAGATGTGAAGCTCTTCATCTTGGTTTTCACTACGAGGTGATCAGACGGCCTTTGTGGTTCGGCCTCAGTCATGAGTAGGTGCAGTCAGCTCTGCCCTGGGATGAGCAGCCTGGGGGTGGGGGGGCTGGTCCTGCTGTCACTGTCACCCTTTTGTTTTACTTGGTGTGTGTGTGTGCACAGCGGTGAGTGCATTTGTGTCTCTGTGTGTGCACGGTGAGTATGTTTGTGCATGAGTGTGTGTGTGCAGGGTAAGTGCATTTGTCTCTGTGTGTGCACGGTGAGTACATTTGGAGTGTGTGTGAGTGTGTGTGTGCAGGATGACTGCACTTGTGTCTGTGTGTGTGCACTGTGAGTACATTTGTGCATGAGTATGTGTGTGTAGGGTAAGTGCATTTGTGTCTCTGTGTGTGCACTGTGAGTATATTTGTGTGTGTGAGTGTGTGTGTGTGCAGGGTAAGTGCATTTGTGTCTGTGTGTGTGCATGATGAGTGCATTTGTGTGTGTGAGTGTGTGTGTGCAGGGTGAGTGCATTTGTGTGCATGTGTGTGTGTGCAACAGAAGTTAAGTTGGTATTGTTTCCTGGGCACTGTCTGGCCCGTGTTCTTCAGGTAGGGTCTCTCACTGGAGCCCCTGTTTCCCAGGCAGCCATGAAGCCTAGGGTGGTACTGTTATCTGCAAACAAACCCAACCTACCCTCAGGCGAATGTTTCTCTGGGTCCCCCTCTCCCTTTTCAGTGTGTAACCCTTAACCATCCTGTGTAAAGTAGCTCACAGGTGTTCCTCCTTCCCTTCCTCCTGCATCGCTTTTTCTGTTTCCATTTTCTTGCTCCTGGTGTGTGTGTATGGTGGTGTGCCGGCCCATGACAGCCAGCCGAGAGCCTGTTTCTAGCTACATTCCGTCACGTCGTGTGGTGGGTTGAAGTCAACTCTGGTGGCTGTTTTTATATTACATAGATTAGAAAATACTCCAAATCAGGGCTCCCCCCCCCCACCAGTGCCCTTTCCTCCCCGCCAACTGGAGAGCAGCCATTAAACACTGAGCAGCACACCCGTCTCCACTGTGCATCTGTGTGCTGCTCTGGGATAATGAATTTCTTGAGGGAGGGGACTGTGTCTTCATCTTTTCATCCTCAAGAACACAGCAAGGTGGAGTTTTATTTCAGGAGACTTGCAAGGCGAGCCAAGCCATCTTGTAGTTAGTTCAGTGGTGTGGGCAGACAGGGATCAGAGGGAGGGGCCCATCGGCACAGGCCCAGGTCCACCAGTGCAGGACTGTCTGGGTTGGGTCCTGGTCTAGGGTGGAGGTGGGATGCGTGGGCAGACAGGATCCCCAGGCAGTCCTCATCATAAGTGGAGAGCCTACAAGGCAGCGTCTTGTGTGCATGGTTGTCCCTGTCTGTCCCCGAGGTTGGTGCCCATTTCACCTCAATTCTATGGAATAGTAGAGGGGGTGTGGGAGGCAGGGTCTAGGCTTAGCTTTCCGTTCCAAATCCCACCCAGTACCACATTCAACATTTCATGGCCATTGGTGGATCCCTTGGTCACAGATGTAAGTGTGTCCTGAGGTCGGCAGGGTTGATTTCCACTCGTCCTGTACCCCAGTGAAGCTGAAAGAACAATCCAGGCAAATGAAGAACAGGGTGCCATCTGTTTCTGTGGCCCTGAAGACAGAATAAAAGGATTCAATTCACAGGCACGCACGTGAAAGCACCTGTGACCAGCAGGTGCTGAGAAGCAGCTGGCTGTCTCCATCCCCACTGAGCTAACTGGGAAGGTGTGTTTGGGATTAGAGGAAGCCTGCTGCGCTGCGCTCCTTGGGAAGCGCTCTGGTTTTGGGTTTGTTTCCTCACTCATCCTCTCTCGGTTTTGACTGTGGATTAAAAAAAGGATTTCCGCGGTAAAGACGTCAGGCTTGGAGGCGAGGTGGCATGCCAGAAGCCTTGTGCCATCTCACTGGTAGGTGTGGCCTGCCACGTGCCACTACGGAGAGATGCATGCTTAGCAGGAGTGTGTGTGTGGTGCAGTTGTTCCACAGCAAAGCTGTCAACAACCTGTGACACTTGCTCCTGAACACAGCTTAATGGCTGCTTTCCTGGCCATATATAGGGAAGCCAGCGGGAAGGTGCGGCTGGTCTGGCTCCCTGACAGCCCAAGGGAAGGAAGCATCGCATGGCAGTGGAAAATTTAGGCAGTTGTAAAGGAAATGGCTGTATGCCTGCTTCCTCTTCTCCATCATTACGGGTAATTGAGTGTTGACTGCAGTGTTTATTAGGCTCCTGCCTTTGGACTCCTGAGCCTTTGTTCTGGGTGTGAAACTAGTGCTGTCTGGGCAGGTGCATCTCCATGGCAGCAGCAGGGCTGGGATCGCACTTTGTCACTGAACTCAGTCTTTTCCACTTAACAGAGGAGCTAAGGTGATCTCTGCCAGGTATTTGAGCTGTCTGTGCAGAGGCCAGAAGGGAGCGAGCCCTTCAAGGGACAGGACACCTCAGGCTGGCTCTGTTTTTGTCCCACAGTGAGGGGAATTGGGCCCGAGAGGGGAGGGTGGAGATGAAAGACAGATGTGGGGCCTGTGATTGTCATGCTCACTCACATGCTCCACTGGCGTGCGGAATGACGCTTTAGTACTGACCAGAAGCATTTCAGAAGGAGGCCATCAAAGCAAAGGATGTGTACAGGCGTGGCCTGCCTCAATCATGAAGGGGCCCTGTCTCTGCGGCTCCTCCTTGACAAGGTGTGGGAGGAGGTGCGTCCTGGGTTTCTGGGAAGGGTCACTTCCTTAGTGGCCAGCAGGTGTGTCCTGCCCTTCACTCTCGAGTGATTTCATTCAGGAGCTTGAGCCTCTTCCCTGGATGGGATTCAAATGCCGCTGCTCACCTCTATTGAGTCCCTGCACTGTGCTCCCTAAATATGTGCAGCTGAAGTCTGAGTAAAAAGCAGAGGGGCACTGGAGAGGCAGCTCGGGCAGTCGAGAGCACCTGCTGCTCTTCCGTAGGGACTGGAGTTCAGTTCTCAACATCCAACACCCACGGTGGTCAACTCACAGCTGCCTGTAACCCCAGCTTCTGGGGAATCTGATGGCTTCTATAGGCACCTCCCCAACATACTGAGAGAGTACACACACACACACACACACACACACTTGCACACACGTGCACCCACGCACGCTTACCCACACGTGCTCACACATGCATGCACCCATGCACGTGCACACACACACAATCTAAAAGAAAAAAAAAGCAAAATTAAATCAATAAGAGAAAGTCCATTTCCTAAAACTGCTAAATGATGGACAGGTACCTGGCACTTTCCCAGGGAGGAGCCCAGAGCTTGCTGGGATTGACAGGAAAAGGGGCAGAATGCTGCAGGGAACTGGAAGGGCCCGGTGATGGGCTTATATACCATGGGTGAGGGGTGTCCCACCAGACAGAAAGAGGAAGCCACGAGGGAGGGTGGGGGTGGGTGGGATCTGGGTTATTGTAGTTAGGACGGCTCAGCATCTTCCATACCATGTCAAACTGTGAGGAAGGCAAAGGGCTTGCTGGAAGTTGGGCTGAGTAGTGCTGGCACCATTGACCCTTAGCTAATCCTGGCTCTTTTATCTTCTCTTCACAGGCAGGTGACAAAGGCCAGCAAGGGGCAGGTCACCCAGGTACACCCTTTAGAGGCTAACAAGTGTTGAAGCCATGCCTCAGACCATCTGTGCAGGGTGGGCACGTGTCCTTCATTAGTGCGTAACTAGAGCATGACTCGCCGTGGAGCGCCCACTGCCCCTCCTGTTAACTCCCCTCAGACAGTCTGGGCTCAGGACTGCACTGCTGACATGTTAAACGGTCCCACGCAAGCATTAGAGTCACAGCTTTACCCCCTAAATAGATAATGCCTCAAAGTAATTTCCATGGGGATATCACAGTCATTGAGGAAAAAATATATACATACTAGGCCTAGGGCAAAGAAAAGAAAAGAAACAAACAAAAAACCAACTCCTCCCCCCCCCCCAAAAAACCCCCAAGCAACAGGGAAAAGCCCTTTCCACTCCTGACAACACTTCTTCCTCAGGTCTGAGGGGAAATGGGGAACATGGCTGCCTACCCTTGGGTGGCAGACAGGGGTCAACGTTTGGGACAAAGGCGAAATGTGCTTTTTGAGGCCGACCGCCTGATGTAGTGTGATGCTTTGTGATCTGGCATGGGTGCTGGGCAGCCGGGCAGCCGTACTGTGGGGTCAGGCCAGGGGCTGGCAGGAGCTGGGCTCAGGGTCTTGGGGCTCACCCAGGGAGGACAGATGTGAAGGGAGAACCCGGGAGGGTGCATGGTGAGTAAGAGAGCAAACATGAGGGAGGAGCTGGGCAGATGTGTTCGCCCACTGGCAGTGGGTGGGCGCTGGCTCCCTGTTCCCCAGGAGCTCATGTCTGGTCCTCCCAGGTAACTTTTATCCATCTAGCCCACCCACCCTCCATGTCTTCTGGAAAGCCCTAGCGTTCAGGGCTGTGAGCTCTGTCTTCCAATCTTCCCTCACTGTCATGATCTCCTCTCAGGGATGCTGGGGGCTCCCTGTGATGCGGTGGCAACCCAGCTTTTATGCCTCAACTCCCACTGCACCCAAAGCAGGGCTTGGGGGGGGGTAAGGCAGGCCACGGTCTCTTTGTTAACTCCTTGTCTGCAGACTGTCACCGGGCTCAGGCCAACATTGTTTTTGTGTTTTCAAAGTCAACAGGACAAGGCCGGTCAAACACCGTCCTTAAAGAGTACTGAGGTAGTTTCCCTGCTGACGCCAACACACACACACACACACACACACACACACACACACACACACACACACCAGGAGGTAGACTGTGCTCTCACGGAGAGAAAGGATGGCAAGATCACCTGTCTCTTCCAGTTCGTGGCATGTGGACTCCAGAGGCACCAGAAAGCCGGGGGGGGGGGGGGGCGTCCATCCACTCTCCTGGCTCACTTCTGAACTCACAATTTGCATTTCTCCTCCTCTTACCTAGTCCTGTGGCCTAACACTCCCTGCAGCCCCTCCTATTCTGTGCTGGTCCACCCACCTTCCCCCACCCTCTGAGGTGTGAGCCGAAACCAAAGAGAGTCCAGACACAGCTAAGTTCTTTCCACATGCGTCCTGGTATGTGCTCGGGAGCAGTGGCCTAGGAAGAGGCAGCCAATCCAGACGCTGACTGGGCACTGCAGTGGGTTCTGAGAGCCGCGGTCTGGGGCAGCTGTTGAGAAACACAGGGAGGTGAGGGCAACTCAGGACAGAAGCTGAGAGATTTGGGTCATGTGGCCTGTGAACACGTGAGACTCCTTCCCAGGGAGGAAAATGCTGCCGGGTCATCATGCAGGTTTGCACTGAATGCCCAGAGTCCAGCCAGGGCCTCTTGCTTAAGAAGCAAGCCGAGTGGTTTGCCGCCTGAGAACCCTCTACCTCTCCACCGTGAGAGAAGGAAGAATGAGGCAAAGCTGTGATGGACCAGACCACGGCGTATTAGCAGCTATCAGGGCTGTCAGCACAGATGTGGAGTGGAGCGGGCGTGGGGAGAGGAAGTCAGGAAGGGGAACACACTGTACCATCTGGGGTTCACAGAGGTGCTGGGAATCCCTGTGCCAAACACCACCGTGAGATGTCCTTGGAGAAACTCTCCCGTGCCCATTTTCCACCCTCATGATTCTCTTCTTGTGGGGTTGTTAGTAGATTAAAAATGAGAGTAAAAAAAGTACACACACACACACACACACTCATATACCCATGCATGCAAATACACACACACACACACACACACTCATATACCCATGCATGCACATACACACACACCCATGCACACCCATGCATGCATACACCCACACCCATACACCCATGCATGCACGCGCACACACACACACACACACACACACACACACACACACACACAAGAAGGAAGTACCAAACCAGTGAGGGGACTTTCAGGTCCTACCAGCTGCCTCTGCTCCTGGGGACAGTAACTCAAGAAGCTGTCTCTGCTGTGGAGAGGGAGGAGCTTGGGGCGATGGTTCTGTGAAACTGGGCCCTCCTTTCTGCTTCCCAGCATCCCCACCAAGTAGGGCAATGATAATGTATGTTGGCAATGATCTGGCTTCACGGATTTGCCTGGACAAGCCTGCTAAAACATCTTCATCATTAAATTCTGACATTATAATTTTTCTTACCAGAGAGGCAAATTCACTGCGTGATGGGGAATGGCAGGCAGGGAGACAAACCTTCTGTGGTGAGGATTCTGTCCAGATGCCTGATGACATCTGCATTTTTGGGTATCCCTTGGTGTGAGAGACACGGCATAGAAACATGCAGACCCAAACAAGGCAGGCGTCTGAGGGAGGCGCGGGCCGCGGGGACAATCAGACAGGCCTAGAGACTCCGACCTTTAAAGGATTCGACACTGCGTGATGAGTGTGGTACCCCAGAAGAGGAGGTGAAGCCACCAGCCCGCCCCGGTGCCCTGGAGGAGGAGGAGGATTCTGAGAGAAGAGAAGACAGCTAGGGCAGCAGAGTTGGGCCTGAGCTCCATTTTGGAGGCAAAAGAGTTTCAAAGAGACAGCTCTGTGTGGGTCGATCAGGCATGACCATCCCCACGAGCTTACAGCTGTCCCTTCAGATCCCAATCCCCCAGGCCACAGGAGCAATTCCCAGCTGGTGGCACCTGGCTGCTTCCTGCCTGCCTGGGAACCTGTGGAGTCAGGGCTGGCCCTGCACACTGTTGCCAGGCTCCCCCAGAGCTCTCTGGAAGGGCTTAGCTCTGAGCCATCCTGAAGCGATGTTGGCATCTGAACCCTGTGTCCTCCGGTAGCTACATTTCACAGAGAAACCGGAAGCTCAGGACAGCTAGGGTGGTCCCGAGCCAGGAGAGTCAGGGCCACAAGCAAAAGGCAGCTCTTCTATGCCTGCCTTATCGAAGGGGTCTCCCTGAGCGTCACCGACTCCTTCAGGCCACAGGCCATGGACTGGGCTGAGTGAGCAGGCGTGTCAAGGTACAGGCACTTGGCCTTCCCTCCTATACACACTCTTCCTGTGTTATCACGCCGCTTTCCTTGTAAAAGTCTGCTAAGCAGAGGCGAGCATACCTCTCTGAATACGCAATGGGCTGTGAAGTGTGCCTAAAGCTCATAAAAAATGTAATTCAGGTCATAAATTTAATACATCCAGGTTAATGACCGAAGTAGCTCTATTTTAATCACTCAATTAGCAATGGTCTCATTTACGGGGTTTTCTCTTTGTTGTCGTTTTGTATTTAAAAGGTTTTAAAAGAAGAATTTGCAAGATCCGTTGTTTTCTATGTGAAGAACCGGAAAAGCTCTTCCGCAAACCCTTATAGCAAACAACTAGCCCGGGATAATGCCTGCGCTGTCACTGAGTGGGCTTTTAAAAAGTTTATTGCTACACTGGGCAGCAGGAATCACTTGGATTTAGGCTTTTGAAATAAAAGCTGTTTTAAAGCACAATTTGACTTATTTTTCTGAGAGAGGCCATCACGGCCCCACCAGCCTCTGCCTACTGTTACCCGCATGGAGGCAAGACAGAAATTCTGACAGGAAGGGTTCTTCCCAGTGGTGTTGGAGGTGAGGCTGGAATTGGATAATGACCTCAGTAGTGGTACTACTGTGTAGGATTAGGGGGTTCCCCACCTTTGAGGGGCTGGGTGAGAAAGGAGAAGTCCATGGGGTCTCTGAACCATGAGGAAGGCACAAGCACATGGCTGTGACAACGCCCAGGATAAGCAATGGCCTGGTTCTTTCAGGTTTCGGTGTTTCTGTAGGGGACAGACAAAAGCAAGCACACAGATCTGGCAGCAGAGAGAGAACGTGGTCCAGGGGACACTGTATGGCTGGGAGGAGAGTCGGGCTGGAACAGCAGAGCTGCCTGTCGGTGGATGGCCCTGTGTAGTTCTCTCAGTGTGAACGGAGGCGTAGGACCACACATGTAGTCATGTTGTAGCATGTTAGCGAGCAGGGCACAGGTCTCCAAGACCCTTTAAGATGCCTGCACGAGAAACTGAGTCGATGCAGGCCATTCCCCCCACGCAGAGAATAAATCCACGATGATGCATAGCTTGCAGTATTCTGGGTCAGAAGCTGGGCACAGCAGGATGTGTCTATATGGTCCTCACACTTGGGAGCCTAAAACAGGAGGATCCTGAGTTCCAGGGCTAGCCTCGGTTACAGGGCATTCATGTCCTGCCAGGCGATAAGCTGGTATAAGCCAAGTTTTGTGCTGGGACCTCTCTTCATTTATTCGATCGCTCTTCACCAACTACTGTGTTCCACATACGTGTGTTCCACATACGTGTGTTCCAAAGTACCTGCTGGTCACTGGGTTTGTCCCTGTCCTCCTTGTCCCTCTGCTTCTGACGCTTGCATACCCCTACCATCTCTGGGAGCCTGGCATGTGTGTCCCAGCATGTCCTCAATCTAGAACTGTCCTGCAGAGTGAGGCATATGAGAACTGCCAGGTAACCTTTTCCAGTAACAGGCAGCTTGGCCAGGACCCTTTAAAACCAACAGCCTCATGTTTTTATTTCAGAAAAAGGGGGCGAATAGAAACCAGCCAAAAGCCCAAACCACTGAAAAAGAACAGGTTAGGTAAGACAGGAGGGGGAGCCTGGCGCTGGAACCGGGAACTGGGTCAGGGGCTGGGAGTGCTTAAGCAGCCTGGCATAATTGTTTACAAAGAAAGGGCCTGGAGGGAAAAGTTGAGCAAGTGGCTCCCGCTGGGGACCTGCCAGGCTGTCCCACCTTTCCTTGGAGCCACTGGCTCTGCGCTGGTGCTTTCGGAGCAGGACGTTGGTGCTCCGATGGAAAGCACAGGCTTGCTGGCCACCGTGGGTCAGGACTGGCGCCACTCTGGGCACACAGGGCCTGGAGGAGGAGGTGGGGGGTCTGTGGTTTGTTTTAATTGTGCTTGAAAAACCCAGACAGCTATCTTCTATCCTGAGAGTCTAGGTTCTCTGTTCAGCTAATGCGCACACTTCAGGAAAGTGGGATGCCAACAGGGGATCCCGCTAGAGTGACAGGGAAATCTGATTCCACTCCCACAGTGGGATTGCCAGTGACTACAGGGGACTCTGTGAAGGTTCAGGCAAGGCCGTCACTGTAATCCCGCACCAGGGCCGGGTACCAAAGCAAATCCTAGAAATGAGTCGGTCACAGGCTTATTCCTCGGCTGAATACTCTTGGAGCCGGAGGATTCTGGTAAAGATGAATATGACCTTGGCTTTCTCTGCAGAAGTTGAGGGACAAGTTCATTACAACAACGTAAGGAAGGTTGCGCTGAGGAGGCTGTCAAGGGCAAGGGCACGTTGCTAAGGGGCCGTAGAGTGGGAGGTTTCTTCCTGCCGTCAGCACCCATACCCTGGTTAAGATTTCATTTCTCCTCTACTTGGGCTCAACAGCGTTCTGTCCTGCTGGCCTGCAGACAGGCTTCTGCAAACCGGTGAGAGGAGTCAGGTGTCTGGGCTTGCTGGCAGCTCGCCGCCGAGAAAGGAGAGAGGAAGGGGGTCCGTTCCACAGGATTCCTGTTCTCCTCTGAGACAGGAGCCGTCCTCTCCAGCAGCAGGCTTGTGGCCTTGTGGCCCAGTGGGGATTTTGAATAAAGGTTCCCATGGACATAAACATCAAAACCACAGCCAGAACAAGACTCTTAAGTCCCATTTCAACCCCCTCCAAGAGTACACTACACGTTATTTTTTTTAAAGCACATTGAAGCTACTTTTTGAAAAGGTACAATTTAAAAAACCCACATAGAAACAAAATATCCAAGTTCCATTAATTCTAATCAGAGGGCTTTCTTCTTCAACTGGATTTTCTCACACCAGAGACTGGGCCTAAAAAGGGCAGGTGCTCAGAGGATGGAGCTGGGAGAGTGGTGAGGGCAAAGTTAAAATGTTCATGTTGACCGAGAGCTGCAGCAAACACTTGCTAAATGTTTGCTCTTTATCCTCGCTCGGGGGCTAAGACCCCTCTGAGGCTGGCGTAGCCTCAGCAGAGTCACAGCAGAATCATGGACAACGAGGGCGTTGCTCAGACACACACACACAGATAATGACGCAGTTGGCTTTGGATTGAGACTCTAAAGCTTTTAGCTTCATAGTTTATTTGCATGATTGTAATTACATAAGCTGGCTTGGGGAAAAAAATTGAGGAGGCTCTTGGTTTACCTTGTTCAGCATTCTTGTACTGCAAATCAAGAGCTCAGAGTTCCCCACTGCTTATCTCTGTCCCCATCCATGCTGTGTAGCTACCACACAGAGCTGAGGAGGCGAAGGGGAGAGGGTAAAGAAAATTCTCTGAGTTTCGGCTCTCAACTAGCAACTGTGTCTTGTACATGCCTTCTCCTCTTTGTTTTATTCTCCTCCTCCTCTTCCTCTTCTTCTCATCATCATCATCACCACCACCACCACCACCACTATCATCATCATCACCACCATCACCACCATCATCATCACTACCACCACCATCATCATCACTACCACCACAATCATTATCATGACCATCTCTTCTTTATCATCATCTCTCCTCCTCTTCTTTATCCCTCTTTTCTTCCTCTTTCTCTCACTTTTTATAGGTGAGGAAACAGAGCAACCGCAGAGGCTCGCAGAACAGCGTGAGTTATCCGCTACCATTTCTCTCAAACACAATGAAAGTGCGACCTAGGCCATTAGAAGAGAGGCTAGCACACCGAGGTTGAAAGAAAAAGACAATAATGTCGTTCAACATCCACAGCACCTTGGCTATCAGGACATCCTACTCCAGAGCTAAGGCAACAAAGTCGCAAAGTTTAATTCAAGGTCACACGGCCAATAAAAGGGCAAAGTTGAGTTTTTGAATCTAGAACCTCTGGCTTTGAGTTGGCTGTTTCTGCACAGCATTTGTCTTCTGTGCAGAGCCATATGGACAGGGGAAACTGCCGGAATTTGGTGTGGATGAGTACCTTCTTATGGCCTTCAGAATTAAAAGGCACTACATTGTTTCTGAGTCACCCTTGGTCCACACTTGGACCTCAAAGCAACACTTCCGCGTGCGCCTTAAGCCACCACAGACTTGAGGACGGAGCTCATCCCTTTGCCCTTCATCCCTTTGCTTTCATGCAGAAAGCGACAAAGTTCATGGTCATAAAAGTTTCCGGTGACAGGGCCAAAAAAAAAAAAAAAAAAAAAATCACCCCATCCCTAGTACTCAGTCGTGTGTCTACTTGGTGTGGCTTGGGAAGAAAAGGGCTGAGGTGTTCTGATAGATGGCTGCAGAGGCGCAGCATCAAAGGCCAGCTTCTCTCTGGAACCTTCTCTCTGGTGGCTCCACCACACTCGTGGTATGCAGGGTGGTGACTACCCCCCCTTCCCGTCCACTCCCCCCTAACACCAACTCAGGGAAGCAAGGGAGCTGGGAAGCTGGAGTGAGAGCTAGGTGGGGAGCCCACCCGGACCTGGGTGGGGACCGGCTTCCTGTGAGTTGGGAAGCCCACCTGGGCCTGGGTGGGGGCTGGCTTCCCGTGGGTTGGGAAGCCCACCTGGGCCTGGGTGGGGGCTGGCTTCCCGTGGGTTGGGAAGCCCACCCGGGCCTGGGTGGGGGCCGGCTTCCCGTGGGTTGGGAAGCCCACCCGGGTCTGGGTGGGGGCCGGCTTCCCGTGGGTTGGTCCAGAGCAGGGAGCAGCATTCTGCGCGACAATTTTTTTTTTCAGCTTGAGAAACTCAAATCCTAATCTCCTCTTTGATGATTTTACAAAAATCAAATTGCGTGACAGATGTGCAGATAATCAGGAGCCGTCCGCAATCAAAGCAGGTTCTGGAATGGAGCTGATTGGTAGGTGCTTTAATGGCCATTAGGCTGATAATCGCTCGCCAAGAATAGCTCCCAGGCAGACCAAGCCCGTGCATAAGTGGGCCCACGCCCAAGCTGGCCAACACCTAGCTGGCAGGTATATAAGGGGACCCTGTGAGTCTCCCAAAAGCACAGCTCAGTCTCCAGCCTTCGATCTGCTCAGGAACCTTCAACTCTCCTTGCTAAGGAAGAAAACATCATGAGTTGCCAAATCTCCTGCAAGTCCCGAAGGGGAGGAGTCAGAGGTGTCGGAGGAGGTGGAGGAGGCGCTGGATTCAGGGGCTTTAGTAGCGGTTCAGCTGTGGTCTCCGGAGGGAGCCGGAGGTCAACCACCAGTTTCTCCTGCGTGAGCCGCCATGGCGCTGACAAAGCAGGAGGAGGAGGAGGAGGCTTTGGCAGTCGGAGTCTTGTTGGCCTTGGAGGGTACAAGAGCATCTCTTCTAGTGTGGCTGGCTACGGTGGTGGTGGATTTGGTGGCAGCGGCTTCGGAGGAGGCCGAGCATTTGGAGGTGGCCGAGGATTTGGAGGTGGCAGCAGCTTTGGAGGCGGCAGTGGCTTCGGAGGCAGTGGATTCGGTGGAGGCGGCTTTGGTGGAGGCCGATTTGGAGGTGGCAGTGGCTTTGGAGGTTTTGGGGGCCCAGGAGGACTCCCTGGTGGAGGCATCCACGAAGTGTCTGTCAACCAGAGCCTCTTGCAGCCTCTTGATGTCAAAGTAGACCCAGAGATCCAGAACGTGAAGTCTCAGGAGCGGGAGCAGATTAAAACCCTCAACAACAAGTTCGCCTCCTTCATCGACAAGGTGAGCAGGAGAGGGCGCGGCCCTCTGTAACAAGATGCTGAGCTGAGATGCTGCACCTGTGGTGCCGGCCGAAGAGGAGATGACGGAGGACTTTCCCTCAGGAGTGGTTGATGAGGCCACCATAGCCAGGGGCCGTTGCAAATTCCAAACAGGGGAGATGGTGGTCTTGTGGACTACATTTTTTTTTTTTTTTTACAGTCTAAATACATACTATTTGTTAAAAATCCTGATGTCTTAAAAGAGCTGAAATAGGCAAATAATAACCCAGCAGCTCGGGCCAGTGACAGCAGGACTCGAAAGGAATAGTGAGAAAAGGGTGGCTTGCGCCTCTCACGAGTGTTATGAGTCTAATCAATCCCTGTGCATGAAATATGTTTGCGGATGATTGGAATTCCAGTCAGAACCAGTCTCACTTTGGTGACCCATAAAGTCTTTATTGGTGTCACCTTGGGGTGTTGCTGTCTTCGTTCCTCTGGCTTCAATTAGACATGAATTTACAGGGCTCTTAAAACTCAGGAGGAGAAGACCCTCTTGTCCCCGGGAGTCATCTGTTCGGTGCAATCTGCTGCTGGGACAGCAGGGACAGCCGCTTTCTTTCTTTCTTTTTTCTCCAGAATTTATAGGCCTTTGGCAAAGTGCTAAGTCGGGGGGGGGGCGGGGGGAGGGAAAATGCCGTGAATCTGGGGAGGAGCTGTGACCCAAACAGTGAGCATGAAGTTCTGAGGGTGCAGCCGTACAGATGCAGCGGCAGAGGTCTGTAGAATGTTCCGTGTTTGGCGACGGGGGTGGGGGTGACGGTGGGGGTGCTTAGAAGCTCTGCCTGGTGCTTCCCAGCCCCCCCACCTCCTCCATGGTGAGGGTGAAGCATTGTGACTCCTGGGGTAAGAGTGACCCCTGACCTTGTGTCTGCTTCCTCTGACCCCTGCAGGTGCGCTTCCTGGAGCAGCAGAACCAGGTGCTGCAGACCAAGTGGGAGCTGCTGCAGCAGCTGGATGTGGGCACCCGCACCACCAACCTGGACCCCATCTTCCAGGCATACATTAGCATGCTCAAGAAACAAGTGGACGGGCTCTCCACAGAACGGAGCGCACAGGACTCAGAGCTGAGCAACATGCAGGACCTTGTGGAAGACTTTAAGAGGAAGTAGGTGACGGAGGAGACCCTGAGTAGAGATGGATTCTGACTGAGGCCACTGTCCACCTGCTGACCTCCCAGCAGCAGTAGCGCCAGCGCGCCAGGGTGGGACGGAGGGGCCTCTTCCCCGGTTGCAAAGGAGGCAGGGGTTTGGAGCTCACACACTCTTGAGTTAATTTGTAGAAAGCGGCCTCCATTTTTTTTTTTTTTTTTTTTTTTGGTTTTTCAAGACAGGGTCTCTCTGTGTAGCCTTGGCTGTCCTGGACTCGCTTTGTAGACCAGGCTGGCCTCGAACTCACAGCGATCCACCTGCCTCTGCCTCCTGAGTGCTGGGATTAAAGGCGTGCGCCACCACTGCCCGGCCTCCATTTTGTGCTAGTTTAAATCTAGGCGTTCAAAGAGGGTCTAATCTTCCAGGAGAGAGGGGAAAGGAAAAAAAGTTGGCCAAGCAGAACTGCCCTAACTGCCGTTGCCGTTTGGGGGCTCCACAGGTACGAGGAAGAAATCAACAAACGCACATCCGCTGAGAACGATTTCGTGACAATTAAAAAGGTGAGCTAGGGACTAGCCTGGCGGGGCGGGGGAGGAGCAGGACTGCGCTACAGCTCAGTGTCTAGAGAGATGGCCAGAAAACCACTGGGAGCGTGCACACGGCCAGGGACAGGGTGGGGCAGGTCAGGAGCCTCTGTGTTCCAACTTCATAGGCGATTTTCCAATTTGCTTACTGTATTTGGGAGAGTGTCTCTCACCAACAACCCACTTAAAGACTGTCATGAAAAAAAAAATACCAAGGGGCGGGGGGGGGGGGGGGGGGGAGGGGAGAAGCACTTTATTCTTCCAAAAAGCAGAGGCGGAATGGGGCTCTTTAGAACGCCTGCATACTGAGGAAGTATGCCCATACAGGTTTGAACTAGAAAGCTACAAAGTGTTAGCCTAGGGCCTGCAAGAGTTTTGGAGTGTAATCCAGGTAAACCCAGGAGAGTCTGGATGGGCAGGCAGGACGGGTGGGTGGCGTGACGGCTGTGAAAGGACACAGAAGCCGTCTCCCCTGCTAGGGGAACTCGTCACGCCCCAAGCAGGACGGACACTAGTGCAATGCTCGGCCCGCTGCTTTTCCCACGGTGCCAGGGTGTGCGCAGGGGGTCTTGGCATGGAGCTCTTTGCAGGGAGCCTGATGGCTTCTGTGCTAAGTGAGGCTCCATGAAGGACGCAGCTCCTCTGGAAGTGCCCAGGTTGCCAGAGGGCAGCTACCGGACAGGGACTGGGTGGAGGCATCAGAGAGAAGCTGGGACTCACTGGGGGTCGGGGGCGGCGTTCATGGTAAGCATGCATCTTTCTCTGTAGGATGTGGACAGTTCCTACATGGACAAGACAGAGCTGCAGGCCAAGGCGGACATACTGACGCAGGAAACCGACTTCCTGAGAGCACTCTATGATATGGTAAAGGAAGCTGTCCCCGAGAGCCCCTTACTCCCCACTGTTCCCACTAAGGAAAAATCCTTTGCAGTGCTGAGGTCCGCTGTAACAGGGGCTGGCTGACTGGCTGGCTTCCATGCCGTGCAGCCTTAGAGTGCCCTGAGGTGCTTTCCTAGTTCAGCGTAGGCAGGGAGAGAGATGGGTCCTTCTGATGTCACGGGAGGTGTGGCAACACCAGGTAGACTTCCCCCCCCCCCATCCCCTGCTTGCCCTGCTCCACTTGGAGAGAACTGCCTCGCGCCCACTATACTGTTAAAACGCGCTATGCCTTGTGCTTGCTCCCCAGCGCGTTTCTGAGATAGAAAGGGCACTTTAAGGGATCTGCCGTGGACCAGTTTCTCTCTGGGGCCCACAGGCATGGTGGAAGGCGTTTTGTGAGCATGCTCACGAGGACCAGCTGCCATCATCGCCATCCCCAGGACAGCCCTGTGGCGATACCACTTTCCCCACCCAGGGCGCGCTTAGTCTGAGAGTCTACATTTCCTCAGTGCCAGGGCAGGGAGGCCTGCCACTGTCTGTGGCTGTGGGCAGAACATTATGGCCGACCGGTCTGTGTGTTGTAGGAGCTGTCCCAGCTACAACAGAATGTCACTGACACCAATGTCATCCTCTCCATGGACAACAACCGGAGCCTTGACTTGGACAGCATCATCGCTGACGTTCAGAGTCAGTACGAGATCATCGCCCATAAGAGCAAGGCTGAGACAGATGAGCTGTACCACAGCAAGGCAAGGCCTGCGGGTGGAGAGGGAGGCACGGGCTAAGCTTCGGAGTGTCTGTCCAACGAGGCAGCACAGAGAAGGGCACTAGAGCCCCCTGGGCCGTGCGAGATGGTTTCTTACCTGCCGTGAGTGCAGCCATCACATTCCGGTCGGTTGAGCACTCCTGGCCTGTCACCAGCCTTCTTCAGCTCAGGCTAAGCCCTTCCTTCCACACATAGACTTCCCTGTGAACTCTCTCGCTTTCCCCTCATCAGTATGAAGAGCTCCAGGTCACTGCTGTGAAACACGGGGACAGCCTAAAAGAGATCAAGATGGAGATCAGCGAGCTGAACCGCACCATCCAAAGGCTGCAGGGGGAGATAGCGCACGTGAAGAAGCAGGTGAGGCTTGATGCTCACCATCTCTCTCTGTCTCTGTCTCTCTCTCTCTCTCTCCATTTCCCCTCATCCCTCCCCCTGCCCCATCTCCTCCCCACCCCTCTCTCTGAGTGTAAGGGAAGGAAAGGGAGACATTTAGTTTGTACCAGTCCCAGTTTCCTCCAGATCATCGCTCTTAGACGTTTAGAGTAGTTCAAGAAATGTTCTGAAGTGCGTATCAGTGACGGGAAAGCACTGCTTGACTTAAAGGGAACAATGGCAGATAAAGCAAAAATCTGGCTCGGCTTGGCTTGCTGTGATTGTAGACACAGCTTCCCGCTCCCACATGGCATAGTCCCTCTACACCAGCTGCGGTGACTCTGTTCACAGAGGGGCAGTGAGTGGGCTGGCCTAAGCTGGCCATTGGCCTTGGAGCTGATGCTCAGAGTCAGCTGAGAAGGTAGCAGAAGTTGTACAGGATGGAGCACCATCTTTCACAGGTAGAGAGGGGGGTCGATGCGTTCCTGTGTTGGGAGGGTCGAGGGCATGGCAGGGAAAGCCTACGGGTCCAGGCAAAGGGATGTGAAAGGAAGATAGGTCAGGACAGCAGCCACAGGTCTTAGCACAGTTGTCTGAAACACCTGCTAACTCCATACGGGGAGGGGCATGGCTGGGACTCCAAGGGCCGGTGATTCCGGCCACCCACACCGAGTGTCCCACCCTTCATCTCCTCCAGCAGGATGACCCCATTGTACAAACAGAGGCCTTCTCTTCTTTCTTCACAGTGCAAGGGTGTACAGGACTCCATTGCAGAGGCAGAGCAGCGTGGGGAGCACGCCCTCAAAGATGCCAGGAACAAGCTCACCGACCTGGAAGAGGCCTTGCAGCAAGCCCGAGAGAACCTGGCCCGGCTGCTGCGGGACTACCAGGAGCTCATGAATGTCAAGCTGGCCCTGGATGTGGAGATCGCCACCTACAGGAAGCTGCTGGAAGGAGAGGAGTGCAGGTGAGGGGCCGCCAGGGAGGGTGCTGTGGTCTACACTCTCCTTTCTCTGGGAGCCAGAGCAGGGGTGAAGGGACAGAAAGCTGAGGGCCTGGCAGTGTCTGACTAGTGAGACTGGCGTCAACATGCTTCTCCAAGCAAACATTCAGAATGAGAACAGTGGCGCTGTTCTC
The DNA here is from genome assembly GCA_907169655.1 of Acomys percivali. Classification (NCBI taxonomy): domain Eukaryota; kingdom Metazoa; phylum Chordata; class Mammalia; order Rodentia; family Muridae; genus Acomys; species Acomys percivali. The sequence goes on along the minus strand of OU015748.1, from coordinate 124,519,028 downwards.
TTATCAGGACAGAATGACGAGCAGGGCCCTATTAGCAGACATTAAACTAGGTGATCATCTAAACGTCCTGGTCATTACAAAGAGAAAATAAGCACACACCTTTAATCCCAGCACTCAGGAGGCAGAAACAGGTGGATCACTGTGAGTTCGAAGCCAGCCTGGTCTACAAAGCAAGCCCAGGACAGAGAAGACTACACAATTGAAGGAGAGAGAGAGAGAGAGAGAGAGAGAGAGAGAGAGAGAGAGAGAGAGAGAGAGAGAGGGAATATAAAATGACGTGAACACAGGCTGACAGGCTGTAGGGTCTCTCCAGGTCGTTAGGGCGAGTAGCTTCCTTCTGTGCAGTTTGACCCAGAGCGGGGAGCTGTATCAAATGTGTCGGAGGGCTCTAGAGTGACAAACAGAGTCACTTGACAACTTTAAAGAGGAGTCCTTTGCTTCCTGTGTCCTTAGGGATGCAAAGTGGCTGACCTTCCTGGAAGGGGGAAAGCCCTGGGTGTTAGCAGCCAGTGTAACAAAGGAGCTGCCAGGTGCTGGGATGTGGGCTGGGACAGCGTAGGCTTTGGTGGGGGGGGGGGGGGGGCAGGAGGCTGGGAGGCCAGGAGGGGAAGGCAGTTAGCTCCACAGGGCTGCAGTTCCTCCTGCAGAAAGTTTGCAGTGCAGCCTTGTTTTGAAATGTTGGGAGTGGCATGGATTCCGGATAGCAGCTTCCCTGGGGTGGTTGTAAGTGCAAAGTGAGGTAGACAGTCAGAAGTGACCTGGCTGTTCAGCCACTCTGGATCTACAGTGCAAGTTTCTGGATTGGAACAAGACCTCAGGAGGCTGTAGACTGGCGTCGGGGGGTCCGTCACCGCCTCTGTGGCCGTTCATTGTCTGTCAGCGTAGGTGGGAGCTGCAGAGCCACTTTAGTCACCCGTGCTGTCCGGATGCCCATCACAAATCCTTTCCTTTCTCTCCTTGACAGGATGGCTGGAGACTTCAGCGACAACGTGTCTGTGTGTACGTAGAAGGGCATTTTCCTGTACGTATGGGGCAGTGGGGGGGTAGAGGTCGTCAGAACTCCTGCGTTAACACCATCTCTCCCACAGCCGTGACAAGCAGCACCATTTCCTCCTCTGTGGCATCTAAGGCTGGCTTTGGCTCTGGAGGTCAAAGTTCAGGAGGAAGAGGATCTTACGGAGGAGGAGGAAGCTCCTATGGCTCTGGAGGGAGGGGCTCAGGCTCCAGAGGAGGATCTGGATACGGATCTGGAGGAGGCGGAGGTTACAGCTCTGGAGGCGGCTCCAGATCTGGAGGAGGCTCCAGGGGTGGATCTGGAGGAGGCTCCAGGGGAGGATCTGGAGGAGGAGGCTACAGCTCTGGAGGCGGCTCCAGATCTGGAGGAGGCTCCAGGGGTGGATCCGGAGGAGGAGGCTACAGCTCTGGAGGAGGCTCCAGGAGTGGATCTGGAGGAGGAGAATACAGCTCTGGAGGAGACTCCAGATCTGGAGGAGGCTCCAGGGGAGGCTCCAGCTCTGAGAGGGGAGGTTCTGTGTCAGGGGAAGGTTACGGCTCCGGGGTGACCTTCTCCTATAGATAGAGATGGTCCCCTCCCTACTCGTTGATTCCAGAATGTTAGCTGTATCTCTGCATCTCTAACTCAGAGTAGCCCCAATATTTGTAACCCACCTCTGATAGCATTTATTTTTTTCTGGGAGGGGGTGATGAAAGATCTGCCCTAAACTAGAGTCAGAGACGCTGTGTTCTGGGAAAGAATCTGTGTTATCCAAGCGTGCCTTCAAGCTGCGTCCAAGCCATTCCTCCTTGCATTGCCTACCTGGCTGCTCTTCCCAGATGGTGCTCTGTTGAGGAGCTGGGGGTGGGGGGATAGCCTTCCTGTTCCATCCCCCCAACAGTGGTGTGGGGAACTATGCTTCTGTGTACATAGCCTCTCAAATGGACTCTGCTCTCTGAGTGCTACGGTCTGGGTGTCTGCTCAATAAACTTCATTTGCAATTGACATTGTGTACTGTCTATTGGGTGTCAAGTTTTGGTAGAAGTGGGGTCCACAGATGAAGGGCATCTTGGAGTGATGAAAGCGGGGCTCCTGGAGGAGGGATGGGCCTTCAGAGAAGAAGAAACCTTCTAGGGGAACGCAGAAGGTTCTCCTGTGGTAGGAGGAGGCAGGGGATGGCCCTGGAGCCAGGGTTGGTGCAACACTCTCAGAAAGAATGTGCCAGATTGGTGACTGTGACCTTGCCAGGTGAAAGCTGGGAATTTATAGAAAAAAAAATTTTTTTTTTTTCGAGACGGGGTTTCTTTGTGTAGCCTTGGCTGTCCTGGACTCACTTTGTAGACCAGGCTGGCTTCGAACTCACAGCAATCCACCTGCCTCTGCCTCCCGAGTGCTGGGATTAAAGGCATTGGCAGAAGCGCTTGCTGCTCCCTAGAAGCATTTCCCACAGAGTGCCCTCCCCAGCTTTGCTCTGAAGTTACCGTCTCTGTTAACTGAGGAGAGGCTCTGCGGGTTGGTGGTTTCATGGCGCACTGGAGATATAACCATGAAGGCAATCACAAGTAGGAACGAGCTGCCCAGACACAGAGAGCAGCAAGGGCGCTCCAGCCTCCAGGGACTTTGAACTTCCACTTTAGGCAAAAGAGAGAACAGTGCTCTTCCAAGTTCATGCTCTGTTTAAGGGTTTCCAGGGCTGGGGGCCTTTGAAGGGTAGAGAGAAGTCAGGCATGGTGGGCGGCAGGTTCCTCTGATTCCAGCAGTGACCTGCGTGTCTCAGCCCATTCCCTACAGCTGCCTCCACACTGGTCTCCCAACAGCCAGCTCGGCCTTCAATGGTGACACAGACAGACACAGCTTGAGACTTTCAGAGGCTATGATCAGGCAAGAAGCAAGCTTTGCAGAGGGATTCTCTGTTCCCTCCTGGGTAGAGTGGACCGGTCTAGAATCTGATCACAGTCCCTACACGTCACCCCCGAATCCTACTTCCACCAAGCTCAAAGACTGATTTGTCAGGTTCTGGGCTTTAAAGGTAGAGGTGTCCAGGTAAGGTTCCATTGCCACAGAGGACACAGACAGAGGCTTATTTGTGCGGTGATGTTGCGAGGTTTTCAGGACACCTACTCCCTCATTTTCTCTGTCCACGGTATCCCATGGAAACTCAACTAGGTCTTTAGTTTGATTCCCTTTACAAATGCCCCGCCCCCACTCCCCAGCTTTCTCCTGGAGGCTGCCTGGAGCCACACACTCCAGTGTGTGAAATGGGGAAGGCCTCACAGTGCGGATGAGGTACTCGGTGACATCAGGAGATCTTCCCCCCCCCCCCAGGCTTTATTTCTGGATCTTTTCAGGGCGTCAGACTGAGAGCTGATGAACATAGTCAGGAGCACATAGACTGTGTGACTCCCACTTCCCCAGAGATAATGGTTTAGGAGCCACCGTCGACGAGGAGGAGGCTTAGGACCTGTCTGAGCATGGGACGCTCCACGTTATTTTCATTCTACTTATAGCTAAATGTCTCACACCGTGATTGAGGTGAGGGATGGTGTCTCGCCACCAGGAGGGAAAGGCTGAGCATCCTTCAGGAAGCTCACGGTTCAGACAGAGATGCATGGGAAATTTACAAACAGCTCTTCATGCAAAGTGGGATGCAGTTAATGCAGTGGCTCCTCCAGGTCCGGGTGTGTGTGCGTTAAAGTCATTGGGTGATTATTTAAAACACACACACACACACTCGGGCTGGAGAGATGGCTCAGAGGTTAAGGGCACTGACTGCCCTTCAGAGGACCTGAGTTCAATTCCCAGCAACTACATGGTGGCTCACAACCATCTATAATGCGATCTGGTGCCCTCTTCTGGCCATCAGGTGTACATGAAGGCAGAGCACTGTATACATAATAATAAATAAATAAATCTTTAAAAAAAAAAACAACAAAAACACATACCTGTAGTTGTAGCTCCCCAGAGTTCCCATGGTGGGAGTTTGGGAGGACCCTGGGAATCTGCCTGACTACCAAGCTCCAGGTGCACCAAGGCTGTGGTACGAGAACTGCATTCCCGACTCTGTGGCTGCCTCATTTTCTGGCACTTTGAAATTCAGTAGGCACTTAGTTAAAAAAAAAAGAAGAAGAAGAAGAAGAAGAAGAAGAAGAAGAAGAAGAAGAAGAAGAAGAAGAAGAAGAAGAAGAAGTAAGAATTGGATGAGAGAGTATAAGACCTCTGTCACATTTTAATAACTTAACAACTCCAAGTCTGAGTTGACACATTTATAAAACAATAAAATTAAAAAAAAAATCGTGTCTCCTTTCAGGGCTGCTAGAAAGATAAACACAATGAAAATGTACAATGTCTTCTTACTACGTAGGGCCCGTGCCCTCATGATGTGCAATGCTTACTGTTATTACTATAAAGTGGTGTGAGGCTGGGAGGGTTTCACAGATGAGCTGGCTTCGAATCCAGGCACTGCGGGATTAATAACAAAAATGATACCAGTTCTACACAGACTCTCCCAGAAGACAGAGAAACCCAAACCTTGCATCTAGTTTCATGGAACCACACCAAGATATTGTGAGAAACATGTTCACATTCTCCAAAAACAGAGATTCCAAAATTCTCAAGAAGGTTTGAGCAAATCTGACTTAGAGGTACATAAAAATGATACTACTACAGCATGCCACCGTGCTATGGGAGAGGCTTATCTCAGAAATGAAAAGCTGGCCAAAATCAAGAATCAATTACTTAGTTCACTCTACAGAACTGAAAAAACAAAACCGTATTTGCTGTATTGTCATATTATAGAAGAAAACCACACGTGGCCACTGGAACAAACGCAAAACCACTTGTTCAGTAATATTCATAATGTTGAACACTCATCAGGAAATCAAACAGACAGTGCACTGTGAACCAGCAAGGTGGCAGGGATTTGCTGGAAAATTCTCTGGCAGGTGGACTCTGGACTCAGCTTTTGAATTTGAACTGCTCTCTCCAGCTTGCTATCTCCCTATCAGACTTGGATTGTAAAACTGCCGCAGCCACAGGAGGCAGATCACACACACACACACACACACACACACACACACACACACACACACAC
>OU015748.1:124479608-124492239 GCA_907169655.1 Acomys percivali | reverse complement strand
TGGCTGTGGGTTTTGGGTTCCAGGTCCGCTTCCTGGAGCAGCAGAACCAGGTTCTAGAGACCAAGTGGGAGCTGCTGCAGCAGCTGGACCAGAGCAACTGCAGGAGGAGCCTGGAGCCCATCCACGAGAGCTACATCAGCAATCTGCAGAAGCAGCTGGAGATCCTGTCCGGGGACAGGGTGAGGCTGGACTCCGAGCTGAGGAACATGCGGGAAGTGGTGGAGGACTGCAAGAAGAGGTGAGTGGGAGGCACCTGGAGGAGACTGGCTGCAGTTGGCTCCATGCCAAGCTGGCACCTGTGCCTTAGTGCCTTTGTTGAGACCTCTGATATTTCCCTCATATCTCTCAGAAGAGACACCTACATGGGGAGGGGTTGGGAAGATGGTAGGTCTACCCAGAATGCTCCTCTGAGTTGCCCAGGAAATCTGTTCAGTTTCTAGTCCTGGAAATGGAAGACTCAGGCAGAGAGCACTGCCTGAAAGTCATGTGTTTAGTCCAAATGGCTTTGCGGTTTCTCGTAAGCAAGGTTTTCTGTGGCAGTTCGCCATAAGAGAGGCACCTCACCAACTCTGGAACAAAATTTAAAACTAAGCAAAATAAAATTTAAAGCTTGGGAGCTGGGCGTGGTGGGGCATGCTTGTAATCTCAGCACTCGGGAGGCAGAAGCAGGAGGATCTATGTGAGTTCGAGGCCAGCCTGGTCTACAAAGTGAGTCCAGGACAGCCAGGGCTACACAGAGAAACCCTGTCTCGAAAAACAATAAATAAATAAATAAATAAATAAATAAATAAATAAATAAATAATAGGATAAAAATCAAAGCTTGAAGGGCTTGAAGTGTACGTACCTGGGGGAAGGAATCCCACCTCTCAGGAGAGAATGCCTTTGAGACCAAGTTGAGAGTGAGGGCGGGACAGGAACCCGACCTTTGGAAAGTTTCCTTCTAGGGACCAAGTTTATAGGGACAGGTGCTGGCTGCCACCATTCCAAGGAGTGGCGATGGTCAGAGCTGGCCTAGTCCTCTTGGTCCACATCCGAAGGCCTGGCCACCCCTGTTCTACAGTCCCCACTGCCAGAAGCTTGGCCTGACCTAGGCATAGAGACCCTAACGGAGATGCCGTAGCCGTGGCCACAGAAAGACTATGGGCACAGGCTTAAAGAAACATGTTTAAACAGTTGCAGTGAGAACAGGAGAATTGAGATCAATGGAACTCAGATGGGGTTGAGTGAGCATTGTGTGCAGAAGAGGTCCGGGGTGAACCCCACAGGGCAAAGATCCCTGAACTGTGAACTGAGTGGCTTCAGGGGAGCCCTTCAGTCAGTTCCCTGGTGCCACAGCCCTGATACTGAGCCTGTGACACCTAACGCTGCCCGCTGCCGGCTGGATCAACACCTGAAAGAGCTTCTGAGAGGAAAATTGCAAACGGTCGTGGTAGTGTGCCGGCGGCTCAAAGTTCAGCACGGAGCATGTGTTGTGACCTTGGCCAAGAACACTATTTTTTTTTTCTTTGCCTCACATACAAAATCAGGACAACAGACCAAACCTCAGAGAATAACAGAAACTTAGAGCTGTTGTAGAGCTGGGCATGGTGGCACACAACTCTAATTCCACCCCTGGGGAGGCAGCGGTAGGAAGATCTCTGTGAGGCCATACACAGTGAGTTCAAGGACAGCTAGGAGCACACAGTGAGACCTTGTCAAAAAAAAAAAAAAAAAAGAAAGAAAGAAAGAAAGACAAAACTGTTATGGGAAATAAGAAAACATTTAGCATGTTCTTTGGCATGCTGCAGTGAGAAAAGAAATACTACCGCTTACATTTATTATGGTTGTTCAAAATTATCACCTGTAAGCAGGTGCACATGTGTAATGAATGTGCCACCTTAGAAGTAAATAATGAAAAACCATCTTTAACTATCGTCATTGCTTCTGACCATCATCTTGGCCAAACATTTTTTATGTATCTTATGAAATAAAAATATATAAAATACTAAAATCTAATCAGTCTGGCAGCTAATATACACTTTAATCTTTTTTAAAAAAGATTTATTTATTATTATGTATACAGTGCTCTGCCTGCATGTATGGCTGTAGGCCAGAAGAGGGAATCAGATCACATTCTAGATGGTTGTGAGCCACCATGTGGGTGCTGGGAATTGAACTCAGGACCTCTGGAAGAGCAGTCAGTGCTCTTAACCTCTGAGCCATCTCTCCAGCTCCATGCTTTGATTTTTATCACGGGGCAACAAACATTAAATATTTATAAGATCAGGCAAAGACTAGAGTAAGGATGGACATTTTATCACGTAATGCTGTCTGAAAGCTTTCAGTTAGCTGCCGAAGCGGAAAAAATATGTTCTGGTATTCTATGAGGTCTATTCTGTTGTCCTGATCTTGAATGTGGTGTGTGTGTGTGTGTGTGTGTGTGTGTGTGTGTGTGTGTGTGTGTGGCGCCAAGATCACAAAGCTAGCCTATAATGAAGCTGAAATTAACATTCAGCTACACACAAAATCTGGGATAAATCATATGAACTGTTTTCTTTGTGTTTTTCATCATCATCAGAAAAACAGAAAAACGGGGCAGTGTCAGGAAACCTCCCAGGCATATTTACTTTATTTGTTTGTTTCTTTAGTGATATTAGGGATCAAGTCCAGTGTCCTCTATATTGTAGGCGAATGCTCTACCTCTGGGCTACAGCCCCAGCCCCCGGTTACCTTCAATAACTTGCTGCCCTAACTCACAGAGATTCTGTTTCACTCATACTTTCGGGGTGGAGGAGCTGTCAGGGATGTATGTTAGGGACGCATAGAGATCTGAAAAGTGTTGCTTATGTTTAAGCATACAGAGGGAACTATTTCCTAGCATTAGACTCCCCCTTTAATGCAGTAAAGTATGCATAACAAAATTTTACCATTTTGAGCTCCATAAACAAACAGTCAATAATATTCCTTTGCCAATCTACAGTGTCACCACACGGAACACCCCCAGTCTCATGCAAACACCCCCCCCCAAGCCCTTGCTTCACCTGAAATGGAAGTCTGGCGTAAAATAGCTTCCAAGTGACAGTAGAGCGTCTGTTCGGTGCCCTGGGCCATCACATCACGTCAGTGGGGTGGGGGGCTCAGGGGGTGGGGTGGGGGGACCTTTCTGGTGTAACACAGAGGAGGCCACTTTTGAAAGGGCAGTGCAGTGGATCCCGCATGCCCCCATCACAATGCTGTTTCAGGAAAGTCACCTCTCGGCAGACTGTATCTGGATTAAGGAGCTAGGGGAAAAAATGCTCTTTGAAACAGTGTTCCTCCTCAGGGAGGCTGTGTGCCCTGGGATGGGCACTGGGCACCTGGGATGAAGAGGTGACGCCTTAGCGCGCACGGTGGAAGTCTGCAGAACCGAACTGTCCCAATGGCAGTGCTGTGTTCTCTGACAGGTATGAGGTGGAGATTAACAGACGCACTGCCGCCGAGAACGAGTTTGTGGTCCTGAAGAAGGTAAGGGTGGGCGTGGTTGGGGTACCAAGGAGGTCAGTGCTCCCAGTCATCTGTCACAGCGATGTGCATAGGGTGAGGGGAGGGTCCCTCGGGCCACTCACTTCCTTCCGATTCTGACTTCTCGGAGGGGGGAGTTGCTTCTGCTCAACCCCTCCCCTGGGGTGCAAACTGCTTCTAGAACCTGCAAACCTAGCATTCACCCTTCGACCCAGGGTATTTCTGATTCTGCCGAGGGACTGGGCCGTTCTTGAAGCATGGGGTGAAGGGAATGAGTAATTAAGAGACTTCCACCTCACGTGGCAAGGAGGGCAGGGTGGGCAGGGGAGGGAGGGCAGGCTGACCGTCGCATGTGCCCCAGGATGTGGACGCTGCCTACATGAACAAGGTGGAGCTCCAGGCCAAGGTGGACGCCCTGACAGACGACATCAACTTCTTCAAGGCTCTCTATGAAGGGGTAAGGACTTAGCCAGCCTCTCTCCGGAGCTGTTCCTAAGGGCTGGAAGGAAAAAGCCTTTTGTTCGGGTGCGGCTGACACGCACAGAAGTCACACTGAGGGCTGGGCGTGGGGACGGACTTTGGGGAGACCGTGATGGAGACTCTATCCTGATGTCCATCCTCCAGGCATGGCATGAGATGTAACATGCGAAGGAGCTTTTGGGGAGCAGAGGGTGGCGTGCGAACCCTGCCTGAGCCTCCAGGGGATGTCTCTGGAGAGAGGAGGTCTGGGAAGGGAAAGCTGGCCGGTGACTCTCTTGAGGCACCTGGAGTCTTGATATGACTAGCGTTTCTGGCTTTGGAGACGGGTAGGAGGGATCTGAGTAGAGCGGAAAGCAAACATGGCGCCATCGCTTGGGTCTGAAGTTCAAGTCTCACTCCCAGATGAGTAAGGGCAGAGATTTGCTCAGGGAGGGTCAGGAGAAGCGGTGTCCTCACGGGGCCCCTAACAGGTTCCGTTCCTCCACTGACCGCCAGGAGACTGCTCAGATGCAGTCGCACATCAGCGATACGTCCGTGGTGCTGTCCATGGACAACAACCGGCAGCTGGACCTGGACAGCATCCTCCATGAGGTTCGAGCCCAGTATGAGGAGATCGCCGTGAAGAGCAAGACAGAGGCTGAGAACATGTACCAGTGTAAGGTGAGCCCAGTGCGGTGTGCAGAGGGCTCCGGGCACAGCCACTGCGCGTGTATGAGCACACAGACTGTGTGTGTGTGTGCGCACACGTGTGCACATGTGGGCCTGAATGTGTGCATGGACTTAGTTGAGACTCTTTTTTGTTTTGGGTTGAACCTCAAAGAAATGACTTCCCGTGGTCCAGGGATGTCAGTCTTAGCATTCCTTAGGGACAAACATGGTTTAACCCTTCCCTTACCATGGCTCTGACATCTGAGGACATGCCAGCCACAACCCTCATAGGTGTGTGAGTAATCAGCACCCCACCTCGTGCTGAGCACCCCACTTTGTGCTAAGCATCCCACCTCATGCCGAGCACCCCACCCAGTACTAAGCACCCCACTTTGTGCAGGGCACCCTACTTTGTGCTAAGCACCTCATCTCATGCTGAGCACCCCACCCAGTACTGAGCACCCCACCTTGTGCTGAGCACACCACCTTGTGCTAAGTACCCCACTTTGTACTGAGCACCTCACTTTGTGCTGAACATGCCACTTTGTGCTGAGTATGCCACTTTGTGCTAAGCATCCCACCTCATGCAGAGCACCTTGCCCAGTACTGAGCACCCCACTTTGTGCAGAGCACCCCACTTCATACTGAGCACCCCACCTCGTGCTGAGCACACCACCCAGTACTGAGCACCCCTCTCCATGCTGAGCACCCCATCCCATGCTGAGCACCCCTCCCCGTGCCGAGCCCCCCCACTCATGCTGAGCACACCAGTCAGTACTGAGCACCCCACTTCACACTGAGCACCCCACCCCGTGCTGAGCGCTCCTAAGTGGGTAAGTCCTTAACCAATACGCTGTTCTCTTCTGATCCAACCACAGATCCAAGAGCTGCAGGCCACAGCGGGCCAGCACGGGGACGACCTCAAGTTCACCAAGTCCGAGATCACAGAGATCAACAGGCTGATCCAGAGGATCCACTCGGAGATAGGGAACATGAAGAAGCAGGTGGGCGCCATGCAGCGGGGCGGGGCCGTGAGCGGGCTCACTCAGCGCCAACCTGGGTCGGAGGCAGCCCGTCCCAGGATGAAAGGCAGAGCAGAAGGTCCCGCCTAGTGGAAGCAACAGGCAAGGGTGGCTGGGAACCAACCGAGGACACCTCAGGCAGGGAAGGAGGCCTGGGAAGCCACTCCCAGGTTTCACCACTGATGGAAGAGGTGAGACCAGCGGCCAGCTTTAGATGGAACAGGCAAGCACCAGCCTGGCTATGGGCTTCCTCGTGGTGCTGCAGGCCTGGAGCTATTCCCAGCATGCTTCTCTCTGGGAGCATTCTACCAGAAACTCACTGGTGCCACACCTGTGATTCTAAAGCCATCGAGAGACCACGGGTTTTCTGAAAGTGAGTGGTATTACCGATGGTGACTTTTAGATCAGGATGCCAGTGTGTTCTGGCTCTCGGGGAAGATGCCTCTGCGGGGAACATGTTATTCTGAGACTCCCAGCCGAGGGGCTTGTCAACCCTTCTCATCTCTTCCGCCAAAGAAGCAACCCACCCGTTACACGCGAGCCTCTCAGTGTTTGTGATGTTTGGAAGAGGGCTCGGATCTCAGTCCTTTCAATGTCAACCGTTTGGCACTCCCAAGTCTACCCTGTGTGACTCGGTCAGCCAAAGAGCAGGGGAACAACTGACCAAATTCCTGTCCCTCTCCTGTATGACTAGGCCTCCCTGGTCCTGAGTTTCAGCCATGAACTTCCATAGTCAGGCAGCTGGGTCATGAAAAGCCTGCCAGCCACGCAAATGCACCTTTGAAACCCTATCTTGGCCCTGAGTATGATTCTCTGCGGGATGGGTGGGGTGGACTGAAGGCATGGGGGACTTAGGAGACAGATACTCCACTAAGAGGAACTTACTAGCTGACGTCTCCCCCTTCCCTCGGGTTTATGGGCCCTCCCGAGACAGCCTGCGCTGCTGGGTAGAACTGCCGAACTCTTGCCGCAGGGGGACTTTCATGCCTTGCTGTCTTTAGCATCTGGCAGCTGATGGCTCCTAATCAAGTGGGCAGGGCCGGGGGCACATACCCAGGTGGCCTGTGTTCTCTGTGAGCCTCCTCTCTCCTCTCAGGTGGGGAGGTCTACCTTTAGAGGCCGAGGCATGAGCAGGGGTGGTGGCGGTGGAAGAAGGGGTGAGGCGGATGGTGCCTGGAGTCAGAGGAAGGACGGACTCACCTCCAGTGATGTCCAAGCTGGACCCAAAGCGTTTGTTACCAGTCACCACCGGGAGAGGAGAGCTGAGCGAGATTTCAGACCCTAAGTGCCGAGTCTGCTTGTCCCTCAGTGCTCCAACCTGGAGACGGCCATCGCTGACGCCGAGCAGCGAGGTGACTGCGCCCTCAAGGATGCCCGGGCCAAGCTGGATCAGCTGGAGGGAGCCCTGCAGCAGGCCAAGGAGGAGCTGGCCAGGATGCTGTGTGATCACCAGGAGCTCATGAATGTCAAGCTGGCCCTGGACATGGAGATCGCCACCTACCGCAAGCTGCTGGAGGGCGAGGAGAGCAGGTGCCGGCAGCATCCTTGTCTGGGGGAGTTTTCTCTCTGTTTCAACAGGAAGGCCAAAGACAGTTTGGCTCTGTTCGGGTTCTACTGACGTGAAACCACACAACAAATGTGATTGTGGTAGGAGAGACATAAATTAGACAGCAAAAAAGGGCTGGCTTGTAAAATCCCTTAAAGGGCCCTGGGAGAGCAAGAGTCGGTGCCACCACTATTAGAGAGCGTCCCGTGGTGCTTCAGGGTTCTCAGATGGGAGAGAGGCAAGATAGCCTCCCAGAGCCATGCAAGTTCAAGGTCACTGTGGAAAGGACAGAGGCTCAGCAAGGATGTGGCATCATTCTTTCTGTCACCTGGAGAGTAACGGGGTACTTCTGTGTAGCAAGTGGTCCCAGGAGCCTACAGTAGAGTTGTTCCTGAAAGGGGGGGAGGGAGGCTGGGGTGGAGGTGGGGCTGATGGAAAAGACTTACTCTTGGAGTGGACACGGGGGTGGGGGCGTTGGGGGGCAGGATTGGTTGTTCATGGCTGACTCGCCTGTTCTCTCTCTCTGTAGGATGGCTGGTGAATACCCGAATTCTGTGAGCATTTGTAAGTACCCACATGTCTTGGTCTGTGCTTGGTCATCCTATCAGGAGTCTAAGTAGCTCTGTCCAGGCCGCAGAGGAGAAGTTGGGATCACAGGGAGAGTGGGAGTGAGGAGGGAGTTAAGGACAGAAAGAGGGTCTGGCTTCAGTGACCAAGGGAAGCAATGGCTGGAGGATAATAATATGTTGACATGTGACAGAAAAGTAGCCCAGTAGTTCCCAGCAGCTCACACTGCAGTAGGATGCATCTTGCGGAGGCCAGGGCAGTGTGGCTGCTCCCACAGCTTCCCTGTGAGGTGATGAAAGCTCTATACTGATATACAGACCCAAATCACTTGGGAAAAGAAGTTGAATGGTTGAGATTAAGTACAGGTAAAGTGAAGCCACAGACATGAGTGGTGTCGACAAAGATATCTTAGTTAACTGAGAGAAGGGGGGGAGAGACAGAGAGAGAGAGAGAGAGTCAGAGACAGAGAGAGACACAGAGAGAGAGAGACAGAGAGAGAGAGAGAGAGAGACAGACAGACAGAGAGAGAGAGAGAGAGAGAGAAAGAGAGAGAGGGACAGAGGCAGAGAGAGAGGCAGACAGACAGACAGACACAGACAGACAGACAGACAGATAGACAGACAGAGAGACAGATAGAGACACACAGAGAGACAGACAGACAGACACAGAGAGAGAGGGGGGGGCCAGAGAGGAACAAGAACAAGTTAACAGAGTGACCATAGTACCCACGAAGGGCTCTGACCACGGTGGAGACTGACTGAGGCTGGGTCCCCTCTCCCAGCTGTCATTAGCAGTACCAGTGCAGTACCAGGAGGTGCTGGCTTCAGCGTGGGCTTTGGTGCCTCCAGCGGTTACAACTACAGACCTCTGGCTCTGGAGGTGAAGACCAAGGGCAGCTGTGGCAGCGAGCTCAAGGATCCCCCTGCCAAAGCCTCAGGCAGCAGCTGTGTAACCAAGAAGACGTCCAGATGACAGACAGGTGGTGGCGGTGCTGTGAGCAGGAGGCCGTGGGCCCCGGTCTCCTCCTGATTTCTTTCCTCTGGTCCTTTTCTAAGCCAGGCAGTGTTTTCTCTATCACTGGAATCCCAACCGACTTCCCAGCCCTGTTTTCCTCAGCGCAGGGAACAGTCTGGTGCAGGAAGGCCTGTCAGTCAGTCCCGTGCTCTCAGGGACCTCTCTCCCACTCACTTGACGCACAGACCACGCTATTTCTCTAAGGCCACTGCCAGCCCCTCCGCTAGTGTCTTCCTCTAGCCTTCCCTCTCGTCCTCTGACAGGGACTCTGTCTGGTTCTCTGCTTCTCCTGCAATAAAAGACTGATCGACGACACCGCTGTCCTACGTCTGTTCCACGTTGCCGTAACAGAACGCTTGAGATCACAATTATGGTTTGAACTGGGAATGTCACCCCACAAGCTCATGTTGGGAACCATTGGCTCCCCAGCCTGTGGCATTATTTGGGTGGGTCTGTGGAACCTTTAGGAGATCGGGCTACACAGTCTACCACCATGAGCAAGTCTGATGGACATCAACACTCTCAACCCATAAGCTAAAATAAACCTCTTCCCCAGTGGTGTTTCTGGCAAGTATGTCAGCCGGTAATTTATAAAAAAAAAAAACAGGGCTTGCTTTGGCTCACGGTTCTGGAGGTCTGAGAGCAGGGTACCAGCACCTCTCCATCTTCAGGTGGTGGCCTGGTGATGGGTCACAGCAGGGTGAAGATGCAGACAGGGGGATGGGGTGCATGTGTGTTCAAGGATGAGCGAGGGAAGCTGTCAGGCTCTAGAGAAAGTCATGGATCCGGTCACGGGGCAGTGTCTCCACGACTCCATCAAAGTCCAAAGATCCCACTGGGAATCAAATTTCCGCTTGAATTCGGTGGGGGCAAACATGTTCCTTTGGCCACATTGTCTGTGTCACTCAAATGTCAACCTTTACATCGGCCTAACTTTTTTTGGGTCTGACTCTTGCTGGACTCTGGGCAATCAGTCACACATGCTCTTTATCATCTGGTTTCAGGCAGGTGGGCACCAGGTGACAGCTGGACTTGCCAGGTGGGCACCAGGTGACAGCTGGCCCTGTTAAACAGCTGAGGGAGGGCTTGATGCTTCCTATACAGTAACATGTGACATGGATGACATCACCCCCCTGTGGAGACATAGGACCACCAGAGATTGGAGCTCCATGAGCCTTGTCACTCAAGTTCCCTCCAGTCCTGGAGACCCCCCATGCTCTACCTGGAGTCTTCAGGGTCTCCTTTCCTTCCCCCTACAGTAACCACACTTTCCTTTCCTCCCCTACAGTGACCCCACTTTCCTCCCCCTACAGTGTCCCCATTTTCCTTTCCTTCCCCCTACAGTGACCCCGCTTTCCTTTCCTTCCCCTACAGTGACCCCACTTTCCTTTCTTCCCCTACAGTGACCCCATTTTCTTTTCCTCCCCTACAGTGACCCCAATTTCCTTTCCTCCCCTACAGTGACCCCAATTTCCTTTCCTCCCCCTACAGTGACCCCAATTTCCTTTCCTCCCCTACAGTGACCCCAATTTCCTTTCCTCCCCCTACAATGTCCCCACTTCTCTTTTATTCCCTACAGTGACCCCACTTTCCTTTCCTTACCCTACAGTGACCCCACTTTCCTTTCCTTCCCCTACAGTGACCCCACTTTCCTTTCCTTACCCTACAGTGACCCAGCTTCCCTTTCCTTATCACACGAGCGGGAAGCCTATGCATTTGGGATCTTCCTGCTGTATCTGCTCCTGTTGTGTGTGTAAAGCTATGGCGGGTTACAAAACAAGTATGGAGTGAGCCATTGCCTGGGCAACAGAGATGCCAAAACAAACAGCATTGGCAGAGACCTATGGGGCTCGGTCTACCGAGCGCAGGAAAACCCAGCAGCTAACACGGCTGTACGTAACATGACATCCAGTAGCGTTAATGTCTATGAAGAAGAATCACATGGCACAGGAAGATGAGCGACCGGGGTGGCCTTTGTAAGCACGTGTGTTTCTGCGACAATGCTGGTTTCCTCTGATGGCCAGCCAACGGATTTGAGCACAGTTCTCATCAAGGGCAGGTCCATCCTTCAGGAATGCGCCTTGGTGAAGGCCTGTCTTTTCCCGTGTCCCACGCTTCCTTGACCCATCGGCCTATCCCTTAGTAGGCCAGGCTATTCACACCCAGGGGCCTATCCATCGGCGGCTTGCTCATCCTTGGCAGCCAGGCTGGAATACCATCCCCTCCCACGTGCCTGCGGTGTACAGCTCCTCCAGCAGGACCCATGGAACCACCTAGCATGGAAAGAGAAGCAACATTCTAGCTGCCGGCCCAGCAACTCCCCACACCAGCTCTTCAGGCGAGCAAGCTGCAACTCAGAGGGTGAAGGATCTGCTCATGGTGCTGGGGAGCAGCAGGGCGTAGGCGGGTGTCTGTAGAGCCTCGGCGCCCCTGAGCCTGTGCTAGCAGTTCATGCTTGTGCCTCCTCCATCCCTCAGCACCCACTTGTCCCAGGGTCCTCGAGTGTGGCTCAACCCAGGATACATTTTCTGCAGGAATGTGCTACTGAGTGGAGTCCCCTTCTCTGGGGAGTAAGGTCTCTCTCAAGGTAACGCAAACGCCTCAATGTCTCTGCAACGCAAGTGAGAAGCCACCGGGTTAATAAGTTTGTGCTTTTACATATCCACACATGTACGGTTTATATAAATTAATATTCAAACTGGGCCCTTTTGATACCATCAAATGCTAAACTGATCCTTGGGAAAGAGGCAAAGCAAAGACCTCCAAGCTAGTGGCCCCTCTGAACCTGGCATTCTGGCTTTGAATTTTGGCTCTTTTAATGGCTAGTTGTGGCCCGGCACAAAATCGTGCCCTTGTAAAATGGGCTTAACATCAGCTAGCCTTTCCCTTCTGTATGCCAGCAACTCATCTCAGCCCCGCTGGGGCAGTTTCTACCTGGCAGCATGGCTAATTCTCCTGATAGCTCATGTGTGTCATTGCTAATAGTGACAGTGCCGCAGTCACATTGCCCATTTTGCTCTGGGGGTATTGGGACTTGGGGGAGGGAGGTTCAGTGGCACCCAGGGAGCCAGGGCACATGCTGAGGAAGGACAGGAGGTGGGCATTGAGGCCGTGAGAGCTTCTGGAGTCTGTGCTCCCAGCTCTGACACATCGCTGCTGTTGTGGTTGTACCTGTGCGTTTTGTAATGGAGACACGTGACAGAGAAAAGTGTTGCTGGGTAAATCATGTCGCTGCGCAAACACCAGAGTGTGTTCACGCTCACCTGGACAGTACAGCTCTCAACCCCTAAAGAGATGCGCTAGACATGAGTTGTACACAGCTGCTGCCGGGGCACCAGTGACAGCCGTGTGTCTTCTTGTCAAGTGTCGTTACTGCCTCCAAGTGTGTGTGCCACGGCCTTTTTAACACTTGGCAGTGCTGTAGGCTTGTGTACTCCAGCCTTACCTTGAACACTCGTGTCTTCCCTAGTGCTTTGAGAAAGGGAGCATCATCAACTGACAGGAATTTTTCTGCCTTGCTTTCCATCTATGGGACCAAGTCATACAGGTTGCTGTTTGCTGACCTGAGCAGCCTGTTTGCAGGCTCTTGCTGGTTAGCAACTTCATTTAGGAAGAGTCTCATTGAGGGCCACTGTCTACCTTGGGACACCCCATGTAGCCCAGGCTGGCCTTCGACTTGCAATGATCTTCCTGTCTCTGTACCCAGAGTGCTGGGAGCCCAGGTATACAGCACCGCATCCTGCCCACAGGACTGTATTGATTTGAGTCTGTGTCTACATTTACTTGAGTCTCTCTCCCCCTCCCTCCCTCCCTCCGTGTGTATGTGTGTGTGTGTGTGTGTGTGTGTGTGTGTGTGTGTGTGTGTGTGTGTGT
>OU015748.1:124453486-124464285 GCA_907169655.1 Acomys percivali | reverse complement strand
ATGACAGACCACAGAGGCCATTCCCTCCAGGTCTGGCTTAGTGAACCCGTGGGTTTACAGGGTCTACCAACAGGAGTACGGGGGCAGAGTTACATCCAGGAGCATGGCTAACCCAAAGGCAGCTGTGTCACCAGAAGCCCATGCCAGCTGAGGTGACGGATCAGGAAAGGCGTGTCTCTAGAGCTGCCTGCCCAGCTGCAGTCAGCCCCACAGGATCAGCGATTGCTTACTACTGTTATATAACTGTGGCAGTGGGTAGGGGTGGGGTGGCTGCTGAAATTTTCTGTGCTTTCTGGGTCTGGTAAATTTCAAGAGTCCGAGTCCCCCTCCTCCCTTCAGGAGGGAGCACTCGAAGGCACAGGACGTTGCTACACAATTCACACTAGCAAGAAAGCGGGGGAGAGCGGGCATGTGGTGTGTCCCACTACCTGTGCATCTGAGAGGCTGATGCAGGGGGACTGTGAGTTCGAGGCCACCTTATGGTGCACAGTAAGGCCCTCTCTTAAGCAACAAAAACCCAAGGAGGGGGCGAGAAATTAAGGGGAAAGGCAACCTGCAGAAGGAGAAAAGAGATTTGCAAATCATTTCCCGAGTGAGGGTCTAGCATTCAGATTACGAAAGGAACTCTTACGACTCAACAGGACAAGGGCAGCCTAGTGAAGAAAGGTGCAAAGGGGCTGGAGAGATGGCTCAGCAGTTAGGAGCACACACGTCTCTCCCAAATGGCCCAAATCTGATTTCCAGCACCCACATCAGGTGGTTCACAGCTGCCTGTGATTCCAGCTCTGGGGGTCCAACACCTCCGGCCTCTTTGTGCATCTGTGGTCACATGCACGACCCTCCCCACAATTAAAAGTGATTAAAAACAAAAAGAAGCGTGCAAAGGACTTTAACGGATTTTCATACAGCCCACAAACACATGAAGACATGCTCAGCATAATTAGAGTTTATGAGAAGAGGGCAAACCCACAACTTACACTTTATAAGGCAATTATAATATTAAAACGTATTAATCTATGAGGAAATAACATACTGATGGGGATGCAGAGAAGCTGAAACTTTTCGTGCTTTTGGTTTTGTTTTGAGACAGGGTCTCAGTACGCAGCCCTGGCTAGCCTGGAACTCTTTATGTAGACCAGGCTGGCCTCAAGCTCTTAGAGATCCAGCTGCTTCTGCCCCCCAAGAACTGGGTTTAAGGGCGTGTGACACAAGGCCTGGCACAGAGGGTACATAGAATCTTTGTGTGGTCCTGGTGGGATTGCAGGGTTGGCTCAGCGGAGAAGAGCACTTGTGACTCTTGCAGAAGACCCAGGTTCAATTCCTAGCCCCCCACATAGTGGCCCACAGCCATCTGTACTCCTGTTCCAGGGGACCCCGTATCCTCTTCTGACCTCAGTAGGCACCAGGCGTGCGTGTGGTATGCATTCATACACACAGGGCAAACATTCATACATACTAAATAATAAAATAAATACAAGGATGGTCATGTGCCAGTAAGTCCACTCCCAGAGAGTGGGAACTGAAATCAGGTATTCCAACAGCATACGTACTGCAGAAGCGCAGAGCTGGACTATCCAAAACATCCAAACATCCAGCCGGGAATGAATAGCTAAGACTGAGGCACAGTATGTACTTTTTTTTTTTTTTTTTTTAAATCCATGAAAAGAAACACTGTAGCACTGTCTGTTACATAGTGATCCACTCCTGGAAAAAAAAAATCATGGTAAATAAAAGAAGAAAAAAAGAAAAGAAAAATAAAAAGAAGAATTGATTGCCCTATTGCATGATCTGTTCATAGGAAGTGTTCAGATCAGGAAATTCAAATAGGGAGAAACAGGGGGAATAGCAGGTGGTTGGCGATAGATGTAAGGCTTTCTTCGGGGGTGATGAAATGTTCTAAAACTAGACAGAGATAGTTATCTTTATCACTAGGGACATAGAAATGTCCCTTAATTGCTCACCGAAATGGCTGGTTTTATGTTCTAAAATTTTCATTTCAATAAAACTTCAAAATGAATTTGGGAGTGTTAAAGAGATAGAGAAACCGTGTCCGTAGACTTAAGTTCCCAGTCCTTCCACAATTCACCAAATGGCAGTCTTTCATGGACAGGGAAACTGCCCAGGGCTAGCAGGACACAGGGACAACATGCCCTCTATTCAACTGGCCCAGGGCAGGGCAAGCTAGTCACGCGCAGCCAAGAGAGTAATATCCAGGACACACTGGCTACAGGTAGATGAGGTGACTTTTAGGTTTTCTTACCTGAGTGCCTGTTTATCTAACTGGCTACCCGTGTTCGCCCTGATGAATGGTGAACTACCAGTGTTTGCCCTGATCAATTGGTGGAAACTGACAAACCACAAGATTCCTCTCATTAGCTGGAACTGTGGCCTCTGCCCTGGAGCTTGGACCAGACTTTGTGTGTGTATGGTTGTGTCCAAGTTCACAGGTGTGTCTGTGTGATTGTGTGTATAGGTAGGCCACAGTTCAACTTCAGGTATCTGTCTATTGCTCTCCACCCTATCTCTTTGCCTGCCTGCCTGTCTGTCTGTCTGCCTGCCTGTCTGTCTGTCTGTCTGCCTGCCTGTCTGCCTGTCTGCCTGCCTGTCTGTCTGTCTGTCTGTCTGTCTCTGTCTCTGTCTCTGTCTCTGTCTCTGTCTCTGTCTCTCTCTCTCTCTCTCTCTCTCTCTCTCTCTCTCTCTCTCTCTCTCTCTCTCTCTCCATCTATGTATCATCTGTCTATGGCCTCTCCTTGAACCTGGAGTTTGTCAGTTGGATTTGGTTAGACTGGCCAGCAAGCCCCTAGGATCATCCTGTATCCACCTCCCAGTGCTAGGGTTGCAGGCACATCCCACCGGGCCTGGTTTTTACACAGGTGCTCAGGATCAGTGGCACGGCGAGCACCTTGTCCACTGAGCTACCTTCCCAGCCTCCGAGAGCAGGTACTCAAGGTCCAATCTTCCTGAAATTCTCAGCCCTCGCGGAAACTAGCCGACCAGAGCACAAAATCCATCCACTACTGGAGCCTTCTCTCTGTTCAGGGCTCAGCGGAAGAGAGCAGCCTTACTGGGCTGGGCCGTCCTCTGAGGCAGGCTGCCTTCCTTTGTCCCCGTGTGTGGCACATGCCTGGCAAGGAGAGGTAGCTTGATGGGCGCTGAGTGAGTCACCTGGGAAGGGACATCCTCTCAGGCACGCTCCTGCTTTCACGGTCTCAGAGATGTTGGATGAAAGACTGAATGATCACCTCGCCCCGTCACCAGCTGCAGTTGCTGCCTCCTCTCCTAGGGCTATTGTTGAGCAAGAATACATTGAAAACACACAAAATGAGGCAACTGGGGTTACAGATAGGAACACCGAGGCACGGGACGGGCAGGATCCAAACAGCTTGGTGTTTATCACCGTGGCTCACGAGTTAGAAAGACAGAGGAGATTGAACAGGAGGCTCTGGGAGGTGAGAGAGCTGGGTCCATGCGCCTGGGAAGCCAAGCATCCGCTCCAGGAGCCCATGGTACAGAAAGCCAGGCTATGAGAGGCCCAGGTCACAAGGCTGCAGCCACTCTACCCGCAGCCAAGGCACGGTGCAGCAGCGCACCTGCCGCGCAACCTCGAGGAGGTTACCCAACTTCCTTGGGCATTAATCTCTCATTTAACAAATAATAATAGTGGCGGCCTTCAGGGCTGTTGTGAGGATGAGACGATTGACATATGTGAGGAGCTTGGAACCCCGGCTGGCGGCGTGAACCCTGACTAAGTGCTAGCCAGCACAGTCATGGTCATCTACATCATTATTATTATTTACAAGGTATCTTCCATTCCATCTTGGGGAACGGGTGGACCAGGTGTTGGTGTCCTCGTCCCTGGGGACATAGGAAGGCAAGAGAGAGGCCCTACCCACTGTTATGCAGGCGATGAGCCGCCCAGGTAAGACCATGACATGGGTCCTCAGAGCCCCACGTCCACGTACTGTGTCAGAGACGTGGAGTAGGGTGAAAGAGGAAGTGGCCAACTGTTCTCAAAGGAAGTGTCCTGGCCAGAGAGTTAATGGAGGCAGCAGGGGACAGCACTGGCCCGAATGACACCTCTCACAATGTGGCTGGGTGGGGACAGAGCTGCCCTTTATACCCCTCTCCCTAGGGTGAGCTCACCTTTTGGCATTACATAGCAAACCTGCTGAACACCTCTCCCACCCTCGAGTGGTCTGATTGTGGCCAAGTCCCCAGGTGACTACAGTCAGTCCGGCTGAATCAGGCCGAGGGCCCTGAATACCTTGAGCACATGCAAGCATACAAGGAGACCACTTTTGGGGATCCACTGACAACACACACTCATCCCCTAGGAGGGCTGGAAGGACCTCAGCTGATGTCATCCAAATAGCCCAGCTCATTTTCTCTAATTTTGGAGATAATTACTTTGCTCGGAGATCCACCTGTGCCTCTCCTGGTGCCTCTAGCCTCTCTCACCCCCAATCCTACCCACACAGGAAGAGATTCTGCTCCACAGATGTGTGCTGGTTAGGCTCCCTCGGGCCTCAGTGGCCTTCAGTGGCTCCCTGAACTGGAGCTCCTCTACCCAAGGTCACCCTCTTCCTATGGCCACTTTAGCCTAGTGGGCCATGCTCACCATGTCTCACCATGCTGGGCTGCTCTCATGACTCCTTAGAGCAGTCAGCTCAGCCCTTCCTTCCTCCCTTAAAGGATTGGACTCCAAGCCTGTCCTGCAGGCAGCCTGTGTGATTTAGTCTCCCAAGTGTTGCCTCTTTGTTCATTCCTTCTCTAACCCCGAGACTCTCTAACTCACAGACTCAAGTCTCCCTCAGCGATTGCCTCTTAAGATGCTTATTAGCCCAAGACTTCTGGAAAGGGACAGCCAGCACACCAGCCAAAGCCGTGGGACGCAAACAAATGCATCAACACAGTCTTTGCCACACGCAGGGAAGTGCACAGACGCAGAGAAAACTACAATTCACTCATGTAAATAAAGCTAAAGAACTGAGCGTGAAACCAAGAGCTACACAGATGAAGTTGGTTGGATGAGCTTTTTCCTTCACCGTCTCCAGGTCGGACCTTCCCAGTATCTTCAGGGTTTTATTTTATGACCTCACAGTTCTCACGATTTCATGGGCGAGCAATGCTGTGGCCCTAAGACACGCATGGATGTCTGAGCATCACTCATGAGGCAGTTCTCTCACAGACAGCCTCCACTTACACGGGCGCAGCGGGTAAAGGTCTCCACCGTCAGGCTGTTGGATTCCCAAAGCAGGGGTCTGCCTTTTGTCACCCTCAGTTCTCTCTCTATATCAACTCTCCAGATCCTTTGTACCCTTGGTGAACTGGGGTTCCATTCTGGTTTTCTTCACTCCCTCCCTTTGCCCTCCAGCAAACTGCAAGCATTCAGGTGCCTGATGTGGGCCCACCCTTCCTGTGGGTGGTCCAGAACTCTGCTGCTTCCTCCTCTGTTATCATCCGCATCAACAACACTGGGCGTTTCACTCCTAATGGCCAGTATCTGATTAACTGATTCACGCCGTTGCCACTGTGTAAATGGCTTAGTAATAATCCAGCGAGCTCTTTCAGGAACACTTGCCTTTGCAGGGACACTGAGAATAAGCTCTTCAGACGCGGGATGCTCTGGACCATGAGGGATGCTTTGGAGCAGTCCCATCAGAAGTTGGCTGTGCGTCCAACAAATATTTGACAAGTGCGACCAACACCAAATGCGACATAACACCCAAGAAGTGCTCCCCACTGAGTTTTATTATTAGTGCTATTTGTAATGGTCACTTTTCTGGGATCAGCAGTGGTCTGGGAGAGCCTCGGGCTTGTAGGGTCACCACTCCTTCCCTGTCTGTCCTCAGCAGCTGATGCCACTGTGTGGGAATGTGCTGATGAAGACACCACCCTGGAGAGGAAGGAGGGAAGGCAGGCTGAGCCTCTGGCTCTTCGGCCACCGACAGACTAGTTATTGGACATTGAGAACGTTTCAGGCCTTAGGGAGCACTTCCTGTGGAACAGCACGTGCACTCCTTGTCACGCCTGCATTAATGTCTATTGTCCCATTCTCCCTGGGAGAAGCTGAGACCAGAAAGGCCAAAGGGAGTGCTGGGCTTCCCGGGGTCTCTGCTGTTTACCATGTTTACCAGCAAGGGGCCACCTTTTAGGAGGGGCCTGGTCCTGGGCTGCAAGGGGCCCATAGAAGGAGGCATCACTAGCTCATGGACCCTCGGCATGAGGCCAGAGGATGAGATGGACAGACAGGGAGAAGCGAGGAACAGTGAGAGGGTAGGAACAGAGGATGAAGGATTCTGCTGGCTGAGCAGGGGTGCCGCCATGCATGTTCAGGGCACCGTGTAGCCGGCAAAGCCATTGATGGGGACTGGGAAGACCTTCAGCATCACACAGACATACTTGCGGGGACTCAGTGGAGGCTAAGGAAGAGGACAGAGGAGGCAGGAAGGGAGAGGGGGATTTATCCTCACAGAAGGATGCTAAGATGATGCATGGTGTAGCCTTCAGAGGGACACTGAGGAAGTTCCTTCCGTAGTCAGTGTCTTACCGTGATCCAAGGGCACGCCCAGGACTGAGGGAAGAGAGCAGAGCTCATACCCCAGCTGTAGTGGCCCAGGAAGACCCATAAGAGAATAAAAGATGGCTGGGGCGGCGGGGGGGGGGTGCCACGGCGGGAGATGGATGGAGGATGGAGACAACACAGGGAGAAAAGGGGTAGAATTATGAAGCTGTTTTGATGTCAGCAATAATGACAAGATGGCAGGAGGGAATGAAAAGGAAAACGGGAGAGGAGAGAGTGGGTTCCATGCCCAGCGAGGCCTCAGCAGGGACCCTCAAGGGAGGCCAGTCTCCAGGGGTGAGGCGACACGGGCTGAGCAGAGTGATCCATTGAGGGGACAGGCTCATCATGGGAGCCACTGACCCAGGATAGAGGGGACCATGGACAGAGCCTCTAGGGGCACAGAGCAAAAAACAACAACAACAACCAAAACAAAACAAAACAAAACAAAACACGGAACAGTGCACACAGCTGTACTCCCGCTGAGGGCTTTCTGATCTTAGCATTGTGAAGTCTGGACTTCAAGGAATAGCCCCAGCCAGCCTCGACTCCTCAAGTCTCAGTCCCGCGCAGTGGTAGCTGTAGTTAGGGCTCATGGTTGTCTACTGATTCCTGGCCTTGCTAGCAGATGCACACAGTAGGAGGGAGGGACGCGGTGAAACCGAGTGCCTGTGGTGCCTTTGAACTCCCCAGACCATGTCAGCCCTGTCTGTCCTCTCTACCCACTGCCACTGGAGTCCCCACCAAACTTCATGCTCTTCTTGCCTTTGTGTTTTCTGCAATGGTCATGAGGCTTTTACTACGGGGCTCAAAAGGTACAATGGGGCACTTTCCAGCTCTCCAGAAAGTGTAAGAAGCACATGGTTGTCATGAGCCCATTGCTACTATGGTCAGGACTGCTCAGGTCTCATGCTAAAGATAGGGTCCCTGTCACCCTCGTCCCCCAACAGAGAGGACCACTCCTCTCTATGGCTTATGTCTGCCATAGGACAGAGGTGGTGGAGTCCTTGGATACTACTCAGTGGCCTGCTCTGTCCAAAATGTCTACACCATCCCTACCTTCTGAACCCCTGCCAGAGAGCCAACCACAGAGACGAATCTGAGAGAGACAGTACAGTGCCAGTGATATCCCCTGGGGAGGCTGTGGCCCGGGGCAAATTACCTTATAACAGCGGGTTAATTAAATAAGACCCAAATTACCTGAGCAAAGTTTGCAAGCCCAGCAATTTGACAGTTTCATGTTGTTTCAGAGGTGGGGAGGGCCGATCTCTGGCTCAGCACAGAGAAAATGACTTCTTGCTCCTAGGCAAGCCAAACCCACGAATTAACCTCTCCACTGCCCATCTGCAAGTCCAATGCCAAGCATATATAAAGGCACCTGCTGGTCCTAACCACAGCCAGTACAACCTTCGTGGGATTTGCCTTTCCTCTGGTACCTGTACTCCATCTCCACCAGCAACATGAGCCGCCAATTCACCTGCAAGTCTGGAGCCGGCAACAGGGGCTTCAGCGGCTGCTCAGCCGTGCTGGCAGGAGGCAGCTCATCCTCCTACCGGGCAAGCGGCAAAGGGCTCGGTGGAGGCTTCAGCAGTCGGAGTCTCTACAGCTTGGGAGGCGCCCGGAGCATCACTCTGAACATGGCCAGTGGCAGTGGAAAGAACGGAGGTTTTGGATTTGGCCGGAACCGGGCCAGTGGCTTTGCCGGCAGCATCTTTGGCAGTGTCGCCCTGGGGCCCGTGTGCCCTACTGTGTGCCCACCTGGAGGTATCCACCAGGTCACAGTCAATGAGAGCCTCCTGGCTCCCCTCAATGTGGAGCTGGACCCCGAGATCCAGAAGGTGCGCGCCCAGGAGAGGGAGCAGATCAAGGCTCTGAACAACAAGTTCGCCTCCTTCATCGACAAGGTGGGTCGGCCAGGACAGGGGAACCTGGGAACAGTTCTTCTCTTTTTGGCATAGGTTTTCTTTAATCCCTCAAGAGCCATTGAAGTTGGGTACACCTACTGCACTCAAGGCTGGTGCACTCTGTCTCTTCAACATCTTGTAAAAGATTCTCTGTTGTGCAGAGGGAAAACACCGGCAGGGTAGTGGTAGCTTCTGCAGGTGCAGGCTTTCAGGGCTACTCACAGGGAACTTACTCTGGGTAAGGGATACGGGCCTTGCCATGGAGACCTGGTACCTTTGCTAAGCCTTGTGGTCACACAGGCTGTGCACAGTGAAGGCTGGGGAGAACCTCAGCCTCAGGATACAGAAAGCCTGTCTCCCTCTCAGGCATGCTGACCTTGTACCCCAGTCTCACCTGACCTATGGATCAGAGCATGAATGGCTGCACGGTTACCCCAGGCCCCTTGGGCTAAAGGGTGTCTCCACTGTGGGTGATTGCTTAGTGGGCAAGGGCTCTCTTGCTAGGTAGGGGTAGAGGTACGTATGCTGGAGTCAGACCTGGCAGGCTTTGCGGGGAAATCACAGTTTCATCTGGGACGTTATATCCTTCCCTCCAGCGTGGAAGCCAAGACCTTCCTCTGGGCCTTATGCTGCTTTAGAAAAGGAAACTCATGCGAGATGCCTGGCTCAGGGTTAAGTCCTCCCCAAAATGGTAGCCGTTGTTGCCGGGGAAACGGTTCTGGGAAGCTGAGGGGCCTCAGACCTCATGGGAACCTCCGGCTCAGTCAGGGTGCTGCCTGTGGTCTGTGAGAGACAGCTTCCCCCAGCTTATGGGTAAGCAAAACCATAATGGCCAAGGATGCCACTCCTACAGCCATTTGCAGGACAGGCATGGTGACGGCTCAGCCCCAGTCTCCTGCCTCCAGGCCTAGGGCCAGACATGGGAAGGATATGTTGGCTCCATGACAGTCAAGCGCCACAGCCCTGGGCCTTGTGGTCACAAGAGCAGACCCTGCCCCATAGGGCTTGTCTTCCCCTGGTGTGTGTGGGGGAACCCACTCTCTGCTCAGTTTCAGGGGCCAAAGCTGGGGCTGCAGTTTCCTGTCCTCAAAGCTGGTCACTTCTAGGCCATTGAGGTGCTCTGAGGATTTGGGTCTGGGCGTGGGAGTGTCCTGCCCCCTTGGTGGGCTGGCCAGCTTTCCAGGGGGGCAAATCTAGAGACACAGAAGCAGGATGAGGGTGGTCTTCTTGGGGACCAGGAAGGAGACCCAGAGCCTGGTCAGGCCCTGAGGAGCTTTGGTCCCAAGGAGCACCGTGACCTCTCAATCTCGGGTGGGGAGGAGACGTCCAGTCCTATCAGTGACCTGGCCTTTTGTCGTGGCATGCTGGGTACTGTAGTGTCTGTTGTGTGGTTAATGCTCAGATCAGGAAGAAGCCTGGATTGGTTAAACCAAGCCAAGTGCTGGCTGCCATGTTAGAGACCAGCAGTTCAGTGCATAGTCTCATCTCAGTGCAGAATGCCACACGGTATTCCTGCGTCCTATGAGCACAGCCTTGCCTAAATGTGCCTGTGCTTGCAGACATGGAGAAAGAAGCCAAAATTTAAAAAATTGTGCTCCCCATAGCCAGATGGGAGAAGGGGTGTGGCCAATGACTTCTGATAAGTTCCCTGGGCTGGTGCAGGTCCAGCTCTGTCTGTGTGCATCTTGCTTCGTGAGTGGGTGGCTCTGAGAGCTGTGTGTAGAAGGGAGACCGGGAAGAGGGGGAGGTGTGGGAACTTGGAAGTGCCCAGACGCTCTTGGCTCTAGCATTAATGCACTCTGACAACTTCAGAGCAGGCGGCTTTCCAGACAGATGCACCCAGCCTGGCCCTGGTGTGCTCCCACCATACTCAGTCTGCCATAGCGGGCCCTGGCTGATTGGATTCCCTCAGCGAAGGGACGATTGTCTGGGTTTAGTTCTGAGCTCTGCCCTTGACTAAACGTTTAGACCTTAGAACGAAGCGAAGCTCCCTCAAGCCTCAGCTTCTTCTCCGCTGACCATGGTTAAACATTTGCCACCTGCCTGTTATAGCTGTAGAGGGGTAAAGGGAAAGATGGAGCAGAGTGCTGAGCAAAACGGCCTTTCATGACAAGTATGATGAATTCCATGGGCTCAACAGCAGCTGGGTTTGGGTTCCAGGTGGCTGTGGGTTTGGGTTCCAGGTGGCTGTGTGTTTGGGTTCCAGGTGGCTGTGGACTAGGTTCCAGGTAGCTGTGGGTCTGGGTTCCAGGTGGTTGTGTGTTTGGGTTCCAGGTGGCTGTGGGATTGGGTTCCAGGTGGCTGTGTGTTTGGGTTCCAGGTGGCTGTGTGTT
>OU015748.1:124428113-124446577 GCA_907169655.1 Acomys percivali | reverse complement strand
TGTGTGTGTGTGTGTGTGTGTGTGTGTGTGTGTGTGTGTGTGTGTGTAACACACCCTGCCATTCTCTGCTGTCTTTGTTTCTCTACCACATTAAGGAACAAAATGAGATAGTAAAAGAGGTTTCCAGTCCAGAGCCTCTAACACGCCTCAGATTTAGAGTGGGAAGAGCTTCTCTGGGCATGGTTAATTTACCACTTGGATCTGAGGAGAGTAAAGAGCACCCCCTTACTCTCTTTGTGCCCCAGGGCTCATGGGAGCTTTCTGAGTGAGCAGAGTTATCCTGGGTTCTGCTTTTAGAGCCACTGAGACTGAGCAGGATACAGCGGGGAGGCCGGCGGCAAGCCCCAGCACGGGAGGGACTGCTTGGCTGGGTACCAGCCCCGCTGGGACTTGGTGGACAATTTGGGGTGAAGATGTCTATGCAGTGTCTGTATAGCAGCTTCAGGCTCTGTTGGCAGCTGTGGTGGGTTGTGACCCCCCCTTGGAGGTCAGATCACATCAGATATTTACAGTATCATTCACAATAGTAGCAAAATCACAGTTATGAAATAGCAACAATAGTGGTTGGAGGTCACTGCCACATGAGGAACTGTATCAAAGGGCTGCAGCGTTAGGAAGGTTGAGAACCACTGAGTTAGAGACTTTAAAAATTAGTGGAGATTTAGGAAGACACCTGATATTGACTTCTGGTGTCCACATATACACACACACACCGACACCACACACACACACACACACACACACACACACACACAAGCATGCACATAGAACAGCTAATCAAAGGTCTGGGAAGGCTGAAGTGGAAAAGGATCAGGAGCTTGAGACCAGCCTAAGCTACATAGCATGAAAAAGAAAAAGAAAAAGAAAAAGAAAAGAAAAATGAACAAAAAGAAAGAAGGAAGGAAGACAAAGAAAGGGAGAGGAAAACAAGAGAAAGAAAATTGGGCAGAAGGTGGGGAGCGGCTTGATCTCACACTGGCCTCAGGATGGAGGGAGGTGGAGGAATTGACAGCAGAGGCAGGGGTCCTGCCGGAGGAGGAGGTGTGCACACACTCAGGAGAGCCGGGCTTAGACTGCTCTTGGGATGGGGTAGGGGGGTTGGGGTGAGAGGGAGGCAGGATCTGAGAGATGATGCCGTAGACCTCTCCTGATGCATAACCAGTTGCCTTGGTGGCAAAACAGTCACCTCCCACACCACACAGAGGACCTGAGATACCACTTAGGCCAACCACCAGGGGTGACAGAGATGCTGAGGGACAGAGACAGCCCCGTTTGCAGCTGGGGATCTCTACTGTGGTGGCTTGTACAAACAGAGACAAAGGGGGCCAATGGGCTTGGTCAACACTAAGGAGACTAAGAAGTAGAGGGCTATGGTTGCCATGACTACAGGAGCGCTACTTGGTTCACTGCAGAGTCCTATCCTCAAGGGCAAATGGTGGCAGCCCATCAAGCTTGCTTCAGGGACCTCTGGCCTTCTCCTCACCCCACCTTGCTGGCCCTTTGCAGCCTCCTTTCCAGCCTCGTTAACCAGAGGCTCAACTGTCTTCTCCTTTGTCCTCACAGCATGTACTTGGTATACCCTGTGCACCCACCGCAGCAGTGGGCCCAACTCCCTCCCCCACAGGGCTCCAACTCCAAGCTGTCACTGTGATAACTGGTAGGAGCCAGCCTGTAGGTGCCCAAGTGGAGGGCACCCCATAGCCCAGCAGGCCAGGCACAGCATCCCAGCTCGTGTTACCAAGAGCTACTCTGGTCACGATGGCTGGGACATAGTCAGGCCATCTCTGAAAGGTAGAGACAGGTCCCTATAGCACACACCTGCCATGGCCACTGCTGCCCTATTCCATGTGTGAAGCCTCTTTCCCACAGCCACTCCCTGTGGGCCAGGCTCAGAAGTGCCAGCCTGGCACAGAAGCTAGTGCCTGCGACTCCCATGGGCCACTCTCTGTAGACTGGCGACAGCACCTGTGTCATCCCTCCAGGTGGGTGTCCTGAGGTGCAGATGTCCTAAAGCCAGGACGACAGAGTTGAGACACAGTGAGCTCTGTCTTCACAGCCCACACTCTTTTCCAGACACCACCCTGCCACCCAGGATGGGAGCCAGCACTCTGCCCACCCAGATGCCACTCTTTCCCAGTCCTTCCCGACGGCCCACGGGCTCCCTTGCCCATTCTCTGTGGGAACTTCTGATGTTTTCCATGAGTGAAGAAGTTCTGATGCCTCTGGGTACCAGACCCTGAGCTGGGGCCGTCTTTCCTTGGGCTTTCCTACTGAAGCCGTAAGCTGAGCACATGGCCACTCTAGGTCACCCTCTCCCACACCCTGCTACAGTGGTAAGGTTCTTAGGCCAAAATCTGATGTCAATTCTTCTGTTACCTTGGTCAGGAGTGGCCAGGGCAGCAGAGGCAGTGTTGGCCTAAGCAAAGCTAAGGAAATGAAGAGAGAGGTTGGTAGAGTGTGGGAGGGGGGCTGGGGAGTGCGGCTGGTGTGTGTGTGTGTGTGTGAGTGTGTCTGTATGTGTGTGTGAGTGTGTCTGTGTGTGAGTGTGTATGTGTGTGAGAGTGTGTGTGAGTGTGTGTGTGAGTGTGTGTGAGTGTGTGTGGTGACTTGGAGGAGCAACGGTGGCAGTTTGCCATGAATTCCCAGTGGAGAAGCACCAAGACCAAAAAGTAAGGATCCAGGAAGGAGAAAATTTCCTAGTGTGTGAATGGATGCTTCAAGACTGAAGTGCAGAGGCCAGTCTGTCCCACCAACGTCCAGCTAGCACCTCAGCAACTGCCTCTTCAAGAAGGACATTTCCCCTCTCCTTGAGGTCTAGAATTCTTATGTTTCAGATGCTTGACTTCGCTCTACATTGTGTCTGGCCTCCACTCTCTGGCCACACAGAACACACACGGTATCTATGCTTATTCACAATGCCAACAGAAGGCCGCCTCTCCCCAGGAGCTCTCGGCTTTAGCCCTTCCTCTGGGATTTGTCATTCAGCATCATATTCTCCTAGCCGGAGCTCAAGGAGAGATGACTTACTCAAGGCCAGGTTCCTGCCTGAGCTGCTTCTGTGTCCTCCAGTCTGCACCAGTGGACAGCGAGAAAGGCCGTCATAGTCACGCTGAAGCGTGGATTGTTCCATTCCGTGAGAACAATGATCTGAGTGTGATCCCATCCTTGAGATGGAAGAAAGTGCTGCTCTTACCGGGCCAAGACCTTTTTTTTCCCCCTTGAAGACTTTGAAGGTCTTGGGAGCCAGCCAAATCCACAGAGAGGGCCTCTGGGTTGTCATAGAAAATTCCCCAAACAATTAAAAGGTGGATGAATCATGCCTGGGGCTTCCCTGATGCTGGATTAGGGGGGAGAGGGTGGGTGTTAGGAGGGTCTGTTTCATCCTTTACACACGGAGGGGGGCGGGGGAGATGGGAAGAGCTCCCCCCCACAGCCCCACACTGCTTGAGGCAGGTTTATGGAAGGGTTAGTTGGGGTACCACACCCTCTGAAGCCACAAAGACCAAGCTGTCCCTTGTGCACGCCCAGATAAGTCAAGAGGTCCTAAGAGCTCCTTAATCCCAGATCAAGGGTAACAAAGGGGCTCTTCCCAGTTGACTGGAAGGCACCTGAGTCAACACCCTTTGAGCATCCCATCCTTCACTGCCTCTGGGTAGCACAGATGCACCTGAGCCACTTCCCCAGGCTGACCAGGTGTGCAGGGGGGTGTGTGTGTCCCGGGGGCTCCAGGCCAATGCAGACAGATGCCCTGTCCAGAGGCAGCTGGCCTCTTACATTGCTAAAATTGCCCAAACTGCAATCACTTTTTAAAAAGGGACACATGAGAGCTACTCCGGGAAGAACGTTGCTTCGTTTTCTCAGATGTGCGTTAAAGGGAGCTAACGTTATCGGCACGCCACAGCCCTGACACTTGACTTCCTCAGGTGTAAAGTGGCCAAGTGCGTGCACTGCCTTAGCGTGTGCGGCACCAGGCCCATGCCTCGGGGTCCCCATACGCTGGTGACAGGGATGCGTTGTCAACTGCACAACGGCTGGGAAGTTGTAAAGAGGGAAGGTAGGGTAGGGGAAGAGTCAGCGTGGGAGGGCTGCGGCTCCGGACCCTCACCAAGCCCGTTGGCTCTGTCTACTGTGTCCGTTTCCTCCTCTGCCATAGTACGAAGGACAAAAGTAGCAGCAATAACAGCCATGGCCGCCTCTTAACGGCTCCTGCTGTGATGGAGACACAAAAAGCCAGGCCCACAGTAAGAGCGTGGTAAACATCATTAGTCACTGTTGTCATTAGATACAAGGAAAGCTATCCAAGAAAACTGCAATTTGGGGGTCGGGGTGCTTGCTTCCTCCCTTCTTGATCTTATACCCCAGGCTTGTATATTTGACTCCAGGGGCTGGCTTAGAGCTCAGAGACCATCTCTTCCTCCTCCATCTTCCTTCTGCCACCACAGAGAAACACACCCTCCTTCCTCCCTGACTCTGCTCTCATCCCAACACCCCCAGAATCACCACCTAAACCAGCTTGCTCCCAAAGCAGGGCTGGCAGGAATGCTAGCTGTATTCTTGGTCATCGAGGCCTATTTGTCCCGAGGGACACAGCCCGGTGGTGTCTAGAACAGAGCTGTCGCCGGATGAATACAGAGTCTGAGAAACCTACATAGTTGTGTCTTTAACAGATTTCTCTCTCTGTGTCTTAGCTCCCCTCTAACCTGATTTTTTTTTTCTATTCTTTGATGCTCCCAGGAATGGTAGGCAGGCAAGCTGGAAGCCAAGCCACTGCCTGACAGTCCCAGGAGCAGGTATGCCAGCAGTCACCAGCAATGGGCAAAAGCAGGCCAGCAGAGCTAGGGCCCATGGAACAGCATAGCCGCCGTGATTGATTGTGGGGGACAGGTGTCTAGAAACTGGGATTGGAGCCAGGGCAGGTGAATTGCACATGTGCTGAGCCGGGTGGAACAAAGTCAGGAGGGGATGGGAGGTGCTTCCAGGGGCTTTGAGGTTTCCCAGGCCTGGGAAGGGAAGGCTGAGGAGGGATCATTTCCCACATTCACAAAGAGGAGGGCCTGGGGAATGGACTGAGCAGGGAGCGGGAGGCTAGAGACAAGTGTGCTGGTTAGAAAAGGATGCTGGTGAGTTTAGCACCTGACGACAGTGACCCGTGATGCAGGCAGAGTCCTAGCATAGGGCAGCTTGATCTTACAGTGAACATTCTATTGATGGGCGGATGGACGTTCCGTGGAGACTCTACTTCATATTTTAAATTTTGATTCTTTCATGTCTTAGAGAAATACCTCATATTGTACTTAGAGTTTAGGTTTCAGTGCCTCTCAAAGACCCACGGATTAGAGATGTGGCTGTTAGCCAGAGCTTTAAGGTCACTGGAGTGTGCCTCTGGGAACCTTGCTCCTTTTTCTCCGCTTTTTTGGATGCTTCACTGTCTTGTCATGGCTCCAAAAGTCACAGGCTGAAACCCCTAAAACCATAAATCCACTTGCTGCTCTGGGCTCCTCTTGATTTGAGACAAAAGTTCTGCCTCTTAAAGACCTCCAGGTTAGTGGCTGAGGAGGGGCCGTGAGTCCCCTACACCCAGGCTTGACATTGCAGATCTGCATGCAGCAGTGCAGAGGCACCCCCACACCCCCACTCCTCACCCCATCCCCCCACCCCTGCCATGCTCCAGGGCCTAGTCTGCTCTCTTCTCACCTGGCCCTCCCCTCCCCTGCTTTGTCTTCAACACACTCACATAGCGCTAACCTTCACCTGCAGGCGGCCTGAGCTGCTCAGTGGGGACTTGTGCTCTGCACGGGACAGGGACGGGACCGGACGTGAAGGGGCAAGAGGTCTTCATGGGCCTGAGCACAGGCTGGGGGATCTTCAATGACAGGAGAGGGATGTAGTTAATTGAACTGCTCTTGAAAGGTGTGTCGGGGGTGGGGGTGGGCAGAGGATATGGCTTAGGTGATCTCCAGAGTGAGAGTCTGCTGCCTCAGGACAGGCTCGGCACTCCCAAGCACTTGGGCCAAGTGCTGGGCATCAGAGAACAGCAGGATTGCTCAGGCAAAGGGGGCGGGGAAGGGGCAGGGAGAGCCGAAAGGGGAGTGAATGCTGAAGGAGAATAGTGCCAGCTTCTATGCCTTACGAGGAATTCCCCTGTGTCCGACAGTGAGCTAGGTTCCTGGAGCGATTTCCTGCTTAAGCCTGCTTCGCAACCTTATTGACGGCTCATCTCGTATAATTGAAGGGTTTAGGTCTAGAGAGGCCCTGACACGTGCTTGGGGTGGCCAGCCGTAGTGGTGGCTAGCAGCTGGTCTTCCCTGTACCCCTCCTCCTACTCACTGTGGTGCATGCTGGGAAGACAGGCCAGAGGTCACCTTGGGTCTGGGTCTTGGGTCTCATGTCTGGCACCTGAGACTACAGAACCAAGGCTGGAGCCGTGAGGGCCCTAGGAGTAAGCAGAGAAACCGAGGACTTTGTCCTGAGCCAGCAACAAAGGGAGGGCTGGAGTGAGGCTGGATACGGTCCTGTTGTGGGGGGCAGCAGGAGTTGCTGGAGACAGTCAAGGCCAAGCAAGGCCCCAGGACTCAGGAGAAGCAGACACCTGGTGGCTCGTAAGAGTGGTTCCGTCTCTAAGTGGGTGCTACCCGGGGTTCTGTAGCTCCCTCCTTCCTCCCCTGACTGGGGCCTCTGCTGAACCTTCTGCAGCCGGCTGTTTGGACAGGTCAGAGGCTGGCATTCTCCACACTTGCCCTCTCACCTCTAAGGACTGTTATTCACCTTGCTAAGTGCTCATTTGTGGTTTTCAGACACTCAGTTGTGTAATTACGGAGGCCCGGCAGCCACCTCCCTGACGGTGAGGCAGGTGTACCTGCCCATCTCAGCTGACGTTCCTAAGTCAGCCTGGTCACCCTTCTCCAGAGTGCTAGGGAGGGGGCACTCCCAATTTGGTGGGAGAAGAGGCCCAAGACCTGACAGTGAGGAGCAGGGCTCAGCTTCCAGGCTGCGGCATAAGCAGCAGGCAGACAAAGGGTGGGAACCCCCTCTTGCTCCTAGGCCCTGTCCAGACTGAGCTCAGAAGGAGACGGGATAGGGAAGAGGAGAGTGAGGGCCCAGTAGGATAGGATTTCCTGTGCGGGCTGGTGCATCACTGTGCACCCTATGATTATTTCTGGCCATATATCACAGCCTGCTTTGCATGCAGTATTTTCACATCCATTAGAGGGAAAAAAATGTAATTTATTAGGTAACAAAGATACATTATAAAACAGTGACACTGAATAAACAGACAAGCCATTATAAAAGACAGTTAGACAGTGATTGTAAAGGTGATTTCCGGACATGGGCCAACTCTTGATAGAGAGAGGCCCTCAAGTGATTACAGTTTGGGGACTTTTGTTTTGTTTTGTTTTCGAGACAGGGTTCCTCTGTGTATCCTTGGATGCCCTGCACTCACATTGTAGACCAGGCTGGCTTCGAACTCACAGAGGTCTGCCTGCCTCTGCCTCTCCCAGTGCTTGGATTACAGGTGTTGCACCTCTGTGCCCGGCAGTTTGGGAACTACTTAAAGAACCATATTACTTTAAGGAGAGGGGCCACGGGGCACAGGCCAGAGGGGTCAGGGAACCCAGCGCAGATGTGGGTGGCTGCCAAGTCACAGCTAGCTCTGAGGCCTGCGAGAAGGTAGCCATGGCTTGGAGCCAGTTCAGGATTCTTAGGAGCAGAGCCATGTCCTCAGAGATAGAGATGGCTAAGACATGTCCCCTAATGTGGGAAATATTTGTCACAGGGAGAAGGACAGATGTGGTTCTCCTCCTTGTAGCTTCCATAGAACATGCATGGCCTGGCAGTGGGTCTTAGAAGAGGACCGGTCTCACTCAAAATGAGGCACCCAGGTAGTTGTGTAGGCAGGCAGGGAGAGGGTTCCCTGGAAGGTGGTGACCTTCAGATGCACGCTCAGGTCTGAGCTTGGTAGTCGAGGCCTCATGGGGCGATAGCTATGCGCCTGAGGGGAGAGCTCACCAGGCAGGCGGGAAGCCAGTTCTGTCTACAAGCAGGATGCATGAGGTTAGTCCCTTAGCTCATTGGAGACTTGGGGGTGTAGGGCTCACCCCAGCCATGTCAGGCTTCTCATCCCTGGGGAAACAAGTGATCTGAACCCGATGCTAACGTTAGCACTCGTGTCTTTGAGGTGTCGTTCACTGTCCCCCGGGCCGTGGCAGACCTCTGACTAGCCGTACTTATTTTCCTGGGGCCGTGGAGAGGACAGAGACACGGGAACGGCCCCCGAGGATGCGGTCTGTGTGGAGCTTGCTCCTCTCCTCCAGCAGCCATGAACACACAGAGTGCTCCCTGTGCCCTGCCAGCAGGGAAAGCCACGGGGACCTTGGTGGATGGATAGGGCCCGCCCTTTTCATGGTGAGCCCTGGTGACTATATCTACGGAAAAGGCAAGGGTGGTTCCTAGCGCTTTCCACAGGAATCAGGGCTCCTTGGGTATGTCTGGGCTCCTCTATCAGCCCAGTCTTTAGGGAGAGAGATACTGGTCATGTTGCACTCCAGGGTGGACAGTTGCCCTCATGAGGCTCTTCCCTGCAAACAGAACTCTTGCCTCGCTTGCCCTCACAAGCCTGAGAACCTGCAGAAAAGGTGACGAAGGAGAACCGGAAGCAAGCAGACAGTGAAGGACAAATTCGGTTGGCTGGGGCACATGGCCGCTGTGGTGCTAAGGGGCCAATCTCCTGGAAACATAAGAGAAGCAAATAAGGTGAGATCAGGCTGGACCCTCCGCAAAAGGCGAGAGCCCAGGATAGAGAGGCCTGGGCTGGTTAGCTCACTTCCATCAGCTGGTAGCAAAGGGTAGCCCTTTTTCTGAGCGTTCACCCCAACTCTCATCTTATGGAGATGGAGGAGTCTGGAGGGAAAGTCGGCAGGAGACTGGTTGACTCGGGAGCTCTTAATCTGAAACCGTCGGCCCAGC
This sequence comes from Acomys percivali, assembly GCA_907169655.1. Lineage (NCBI taxonomy): Eukaryota > Metazoa > Chordata > Mammalia > Rodentia > Muridae > Acomys > Acomys percivali. Next base: position 124,437,613 of record OU015748.1, on the reverse strand, counting down.
CTCAATGCACTGAGATGCCAGGCAGCCCGGGAGTCCCAGGAAACATGATGAAGAGGACATCTTTCTGGAGGGGAGAAGTGAGGGTCAGACTTCAGGATGAGGAGGGGCTGGTAGTTAGAGGCAGGGAGGAGACCTTGGAGCGGGGGTGGAAACAGCCCGAGGCTGGAGGGGTTAGACTTGACTCTCAAGGCTGAAACTAAATCAGGCTAGAGAAGGTCCCTGCTGCTGCTGTTGTTGTTTTAACAATTTGCCACAATCTCAGTGATAAAGCTTCATAATTCTATTATACCACAGATCTAGAGGCCCGAGTTTGGAATCAGTGTTGCTGGGCTAAAATCAAAGCATCGGCAAGGTTGACATTTGCTCTCTGGCCCATCCAGCTTCTGTTGGCTGCACACGTGTGTCGGTGGGGAGTCTCCTTCCTGTCTGTCTTCTCTAAAACCAGCGCAGCACACAAGGAGATAGTCCCTCTCCTTAAAGGCCAATGGAGTATCAGCCTTAATTCCACTCAGCATTTTTGCCATGGAAGCTAATGTATTCCCAGGCTTAAGGGGTTGGGTGCCAGCCATTTCTGGGCGGGAGGGGGGGCGTGGCAGGCGACAATAGCCCCCAATAGCTACCCAAAGGGAGCAAAAGAGACAGTGAGGAAGGGGTTTCCCAGTTGAAAATAAGATGAAGAAGGAGCTACCACAAGCTCCTGAGCAAAGCAGAGCAGAGAGCCTTTGCCCCGGGGGCTGAGAAGAGAAGAGCCTCCTCTCTCCGGGTCAGAGTGAGATCACTCTACAGACGGATAACAATGGATCCATGTTGTGTCTGAGCGCTCCCCTCGCAGACCACAACGTGTTACTGTTCTCTGCTGAGGGCGCTGTGCCAATCTGCAAGGTTATGGCTGGTGCCAAAGCGAGGGGGCCCAGCCCTTGGGGTGCCAAGGTCAGCTGGAGGCGGAAGACTGCCCAAGAGGGCTGGCAGGGCTGGCTTCTGTCTGCAAGGCACTGGTCAGTGCTGTGTAAATGTGCCTGTTGTTTCCTCACGCGGGGAAGAAGCCAATCTCTCTGAGGCCCTGTCTTTCTAGACCTATCCCTTCCGGGGCAGACTGGAGGGTGAGGGCGCGGTGGGTGGGGTGAGCCCCCTTCATGAGCAACTCTGAAACCGGTTGGTATTCCCAGGCAGGTAGAGTGTCAGAGACACAGGGCAGGGTGGGGGTGGGGAAGGTCATGTGAATGGAGCGTCTGTTCCCTCTTTGGCACACGCTGGCCTGAGAATCCTGACAGGTCAGCAGCTAGCACTGAGGCCTCGTAGATTAAAAAGCTGGGGCACGCCATCTTGCAGGGGGCATCGCAACAGCGTTGGCCCCCCCGTAGTTCCCCTCAGGATCTTTTCCTGGGTTATGAGTTGGCCTTAGAAGAGGCCATCTGCTCAGGAAGAGGTGTCTGCAAGGCAGCTAGCTGTGCCTCTAAACCAGTCCTCAGAGGAACACGCTGCTTTTCTTCAGGTGGGATGTGTGTCCCAGGGGGCTTTGATGTCAGACTGCTGCTGCTGCTGCTGCTGCCGCCGCCACAGCAGCCGTGTCGGTGGCGTGGGTCTTCAAGGCTCCCTCAGCCCCAGCTCTGCCTGAATTTCTGTTCTTTTTTAAAAAATATATTTTATTAATTTATTCATATTACATCTCAATGGTTATCCCATCCCTTGTATTCTCCCATTCCTCCCTCCCTCCCATTTTCCCCTTACTCCCCTCCCCTATGACTGTGACTGAGGGGGAACCTCCTCCTCCTGTATATGCTCACAGGTTATAAAGTCTCTTCTTGGTGAATTTCTGTTCTTATCTTGACATCGCACAGCAGCACGAGCTTACATAAGTCTAACCCTTCCCGTGGCTGAGGTGTAAGAGACGATAAATCAAGACATGCTATTAGCGCTGGACAATAAATCTGAGAGAACAAGAAAGCTGTGTGAGTCTTAGCACAGTGCCAGGTACCTAGTCATGACTCCACGGCCATTATCATCAAAGGGCCTGAAGGAAGCCGGGACCTCTGGACATCCCTGGACGAACCAGTACTGATTTCTCTGTGAGGAGAATGGCGGTCAGTGCTGTATAAATGTGACTGTTGTTTCCTCACGCAGGGAAGAAGCCAATCTCTTTGAGGCCACGTGTAGTCTGGCCCATCTGAGGCCGCAGCTGACCTTAAGCTTAGCCCCGAGGGATGCAGTGAAAGACCATGTCCATCTCCTGGAATCCTGACCCAGCATCCCAGATGCCCCTCCCCAGCCTCTGGAAGTCAAAAAGAGGAGAGGACTCCTCAGAGCCACCCCCTTATTTCACTCAAAGGTTGCCGTCGAGACTGGGGTGCAGTAACTGCTTAGGGACACGGACGGTCCTTGGTGCTTACTGCCCTCATAGGCTGGCTGAGTCTCCGCCAAGTCACTCTCTTCACAACCATACCGCGGTCACGTCCATGGTGATGATGATGAGGGCTCGCATGAGCCCACAGAGAGGGGGGTCACTTGTCAGCTATTTGCCATCGCTGAACCTCAGTTTCCAATTTGTGGAATAGCGATAGCAAGAGGCCCACCTCCTGAGCTTGAGGGGCTCATGGACCCAGCACCCCGCCTGGCAGCCAGACGTAAATGTGGCCGTTGTTTTTCCTCCAATGCATCGCAAAGCACAACAGAGGCATAGCACTTTCCAATGACCCGAGCTACTGGAGGATCATGGGAAGTCAGGGTTTCAGAGAGGCGCCTGTCTCATGATCATCACATTATACGTCACCCGCCTGCCAGAGAAGGTATCTGGGACTTCTCATGTTTTGATCCGGGAGAGCTGGGGTTAGGGGGATGTGGAAGGAGACATGGGGAAGGGGAAAGGCGGGATGACATCTTCCCTCAGCATAGATTGCATTTCTAACATTAATACAGAGGAGTTGTAGCCCTAGGGTGGGGATGTGACTGGGTCTTCAAGGCCCAGGGGATCCAGACATTTGTGAGTGGTGGCCACCCACCTTGTCTTGTCTTCTATGATCTGCGCTGCCCTGGCACTGGGGGGACATGGTGTCTGGTGTGGTGATTCCTGGGAGCTGAATTTAGCTTCTCTTCCCTAGTGTCAGAGGGTCTGTGAGGTCTAGACAGTAGGGAAAATGGCAGCAGTAAAGTGGTTGTCACCTGCAGTCATTACCAGGCAGCCCTTCCACCCACACAGTGGGCAGGAAGTGATTCTCTGAAGGGAACCAATACCCGTGGCCTCAGTGTTGGGCATCAGTGTCCCCTTGTTGACGCCAGTCAATCACTGGGGGGCATTTTCTCCCCTGAAATCAATTCAATCAAGATGCTCTGACCTATTCTTTGCATGGACATCCACGCCACTGGCTGTATTCCTTCTCCAGAGGACCACAATGATGATATGCCCCTACACACATGCACAGGCATACACATGCATGCACACACACAGGCATACATACACATGTATGCACACACACACACGCACAGGCATACACATGCATGCACACATAGGCATATATATACACATGTATGCACACACATGCACAGGCATACACATGCATGCCTATACATATGTATAGGCATATACATGCCCAGGCAGACATGTGCACAGGCACACACACATGAAATTATTAGAAGGCTTAATTGAATGGCTTATGTAATCAGTGACTGCGCAGTCCTACAATGGCTATCTGCAAGTGGGACATCCAGTGCAAGAAACAGCTTCTCAGTCCAAGAATCAGGGAGCCTCCAGTAAGGAAGAGAAGGCAATGACATGGCCCCGGTTCCAGACTGAAGGCCTGCAGGGCTCTCTGGACAGACACAGGCCAAGTCTGTATCTAGAGCATCTGGTACCCACGCACATCCACGAACATCCACAAACATCAAAAAGAGGAGTCAAGGGTCGAGTTCACAGAGGATGTGCTGCCTCCTCTTCCATCTTTTCATTCTGCCTGGTCCCCAGCTGTGCCGGCTGGTTTTATGTCCACTTGACACAAGCTAGAGTCATCAGAGAGGAAGGAGCCTCAGTTGAGGAAATGCCTCCATGAGATCCAGCTCTAGGGCATTTTCTCAATTAGTGATCAATGAGGGAGGGCCCAGCCCATTATGGGTGATGTCGTCCCTGGGCTGGTGGTCCTGGGCTCTATAAGAGAGCAGTCTGAGCAAGCCGTGAGGAGCAAGCCAGTTAGTAGTGCTCCTCTATGGCCTCTGCTTCAGCTCCTGCCTTTAGCTTCCTGCCCTGTTTGAGTCACTACCCTGACTTCTTTCAGTGATGAATAGCAGTATGGAGATATAAGTCAAACAAACCCTTTCCTCCCCAACTTACTTCTTGCTCCTGGTGTTTTGTCACAGCAATAGAAACCCTAACTGAGACGAGTTGGTACCAGGAGTGGGGTGTTGCAGTGACAAGCCTGATCGTATTTTGGGAGGATTGTAGAAGGTCTTTGGAACTGTGGTCTAGAAAAGCCATTGAGTCCTGGACCGTCATGGGTTTTTTTTTTTGTGTGTGTGTGTGTGTGTGTGGGGAGCGTGGAGCTTGGGAGATAAGAGCAGTGCAGAAGATGGAGGCCTAGTTTGTGAGGCTTCAGAGGGAAATTTAAAGACTCTATCAGGGCCATTTGCTGTTTTGAATTGAGATTCTGTCCTGGTCAGCTGGATCTGAAAAGCAGCCACGACTAACAGAAGACCAGCAGCACGGAAGTGAAACCGTAATGTGACTGGGACAATTGATGCCGTTGGACGGCGCTAAAAAGTTAGTGGTGATTGAGAAGAGACCAGCCAGCCTGGTCTGCAAAGAGAGTCCAGGACAGCCAAGGCTATGAGCAGAGAAACCCTGTGTTGAAAAACAGCAAAAGAGGAGGAGGAGGAAGAGGAGGAAGAGGAGGAAGAGGAGGAGGAAGAGGAAGAGGAGGGAGACCAGCATCACTGAGGTGAGATCCTCTAGAAGTGTTTCCTGAGAGCACAGAGACGCCGTGTTTCAGAAGCTGCAAAGGTGGTAGGTACCTTGTGTTGGCAGCCAGACTTGGTACTGTGTCAGAGTCACCCAGGTGGTGCTGGTTTTGAAGGCATGAAGGGGTCATGGAGATCAGCTGAGGCTGGGCAGTGTGAGAGGCCAGGGGAGGCCGCTGGTGAAGGTGCAGCCTCAGTGGCAGTTGAAGGCCCAGGACTTAAGGGGTCATGCAGAGAACTTGAGGCTTGGCACCAGGGAGAGACTCTATGAGAGGCTATGGTTGAAAGTGCAGCCCAGTTGCTGCAGAAAGAAGCCCCAGCAGTTTTGGAGATGCCAGTACTCTGAGATGACCGCCAAGGACCGCAGCAGCTGAGGAGTGGAGCCAGCCAGAGCCTGAATACAAGCTGTGTGCGCTGCAGAGGGTGGAGCTGGAGAAATGACCCCGCCCTCTGGAGGAACCCAGAAGATCATGAATGGATCCCACACATTGGACAGTTGGAGTTTGATTTTGCTTTGCTTTGACTGTGACTATGCCCTGATTTTCCCCTCTTGAAGTAAGAAAGCATTTTACTGGAGCCCACAGTTGAGAGACTTTGGATTGCAAAAGACTTTGGATTTTAAAAGAGACTGGTTATTTTAAAGGGAATGAAGTTTTAATGTGTTTGAATTTGCCAAGGCTGTTATAGACTTTTAAAGTTACTTATGTGATATCTTGGAGTTAAATAAGAAATGAAGGTTTGTGGCTTACCGGTGATGTGTTTGTGTGTCAAGTTGGCAAGGGGTCAGTTGTACTGGCTGGTTTTGTGTCAACTTGACACAGGCTTCCACATCTGCAAGGAAGGAGTCACAGTTGAGGAAAAGCCTCCATGAGATCCAGCTGTAGGGCATTTTGTTCAGTTAGTGACCAATGCGGGCAGGTGCTGCCCGCTGTGCCTGGGGCCATCCCTGGGCTGGTGGTCCTGGTTTCTATTTTTTAAAAAAACAGGCCGAACAAATGATAGAGAGCAAGCCAGTGAGCAGCACCCCTCCATGGCCTCTGTAGGATCCTGCCCTGCTTGAGTTCCGGCCCCAACTTCCTTCCATGATGAACAGCAATGTGGAAGTGTGAGCCAAATAAACCTTTTCCTCCCCAACTTGCTTTTTCAGTTGTGTTGTTTCATCACAGCAATAGAAACCCTGACTGAGACCCAAACCTATGTGGTGGTGTGCCCCACTTTTAGGGCGAGACTTCCCTGGCTAGTCCCCTGACCCATATGCCTCTCCAGAAACGGCATCACAGACACACGCAGCTACACTTGACTGATTTCTCTGGATGTTTCTCATCAATGAAGATGATGAATTAACCATCTCCTTGTCCATGTGATGTGGGACACCAGCCTGGGCCAGGGAAGAAGACCTGAAGTGGTGGCTCATCCCTGTGTTTCCACAGCATCTGAGAGAGAAGCTGGAGAATCTCAGAGACGCACAACTGAGTCTAGCAGTACCCGCTGCCTGGCACTCCACAATGGCTCAGAACCACACGGGGGTCAGTGTGTGCTGCAGGCTTCCTTAGCCCTTAGCCTTAGCCCAGCCTTCTCAGCCCGAGGGTCGCAACACTTTTGGAGGTTTGAACAACCTTTTTGCAGGGGCTACCTAAGACCGGCTGCATATCAGACAATTACATCACCATTTACAACGGTATCAAGATTACGGTTATGAGGTAGCAACACAAATAATTTTATGGCTGGGGGTCACCATGACATGAGGAGCTGCATTAAAGGGTTGCAGCGTTAGGAAGGAGGCTGAGAACCACTGGGCTTAGCCTGTTTTTGCTAACCATCCGGTAGTGTTAGCCTGGCCAGAGCAGTTGGGAAAGCAAGGCCAGAAATGGAAGGTGGAGACAGGAACTGAGGGTGTGTGGAGGGTCGGACTCGGGACAGCAAGGTGCCTGTAAACCTTGAAGACCGCCTGACACCCAGTGTGAGGGCAACTGGGGACAGGGAGCACTCCTGTGCTGAATCAAGCCCTGTAACTGGAACTCGCTCAAAGTCAAGGCCAGGCAAGATGGGGACAAAGGCCTGACCTCACCCGGGGGCTGGATCTCGGCACCTAGACTCTCGGGGAAAGTCAGGTGGACACCCCTAGAAGGCAGCCCGTATGCGCCTCCCTAGTGCTCTTCCTGTGGGAGGAATAGAAAGGGGCAGAGGGAAAAATGGATGTGTTCAGGCCTGCAATGTGAAGGGCTCCTCTGGTTGCCTCTGACGAACAGGGATGCAGGCTGGCACACGGGCAGTGTGACCGTGCCTCGTCTCCACTGTAGAGAAAGGATGTTAACTTCCCGACTCCTGCAATATACAAACACTCCTGTCCACTTGTGAGAACTGGAGAAAACATGCAGAAAAACGATAAACAAAACACCTAAAACAACCATAAAAAAAAAAAAAACAACTCATGGCACAGCACATTATTTCTAGAGGCACAAATGTGCACGAGGTGTGCCAGACCCGGAAATTCCTCTCTATTTGTCTAAAAATGAGAATCCTCCCATTATGAGAAAGCAAAGCCCGAAGGTTCTTGCTGGACTGGTATAATTCGTTTTTAGCCACCTCTGACTAATTAAAGTATTTGTTGATTTCCAGCCCACAGTTTCAACCAAGCAAGGGGGATTTTTCAAAGACTTGGTATGCATGCCTCTGGCAAAACCCCATGAAGCATGAAGCGAGGGAGGACCCAAGGCTTGCAGGGGCCTGTTGGAGAGATGCTCAGAGCTCCATCCTGCAGCTCTTGACTGCAAATGCCAATCGCCTGCTGAATCTGAGAGACAGGGCCAAGACTGCTCCCCACTGCCCTGCAGTGTGCTACCCCACCCTTCCTGCTTGCCCCAGCCAGCTCAGCATGAAAACCTCAGCCGCCAGCACAGCCCCTTCCAGCAAGCTCACGTCCATTCCCTCCTGAGTCTGTGGAGCAAGAGGCTAGGTGGCGTGTTCAGAGTTCTAGAATGTTTCAAGGGTTATATTACGGGCAAGCTATGGCCCAGGGTGAGGCCGAGATTAGGGTAAGGTGTTTGATAAGACAATTCAACACTAAGTCAAGGCTCACCTATGTCTCTGACTGCAGTAATGACATCCAGGCTCCCAAGTTCCACCTGAGCCAATGATTTATTCCTGGATGTTTGCATTTTTCTACCCAGTTTCTTCTGAGAATGGAGTCTGAGAGTCCCTGATAAGCTGGCATGGTTCCTAGCTTCCCCCGGGGCAACCCCGTACTCCAGGGGGTTGTGTATTTAACTTCCTTACTTCACAGCACGGCTAATCTCTCTCTCTCTCTCTCTCTCTCTCTCTCTCTCTCTCTCTCTCTCTCTCTCGGTCTTTCTTTCTGTCTCTGTCACTGTCTCTGTCTCTCTCTGTCTCTCTCTGTTTCTCTCTGTCTCTCATATACTTTCACACAAACACACACACATGCACACAATTGCACAAGCACACATATTCTTGCACGTGCACACATACACATTCTCTCTCTCACACACACACATGCACTTTCACACACAAACGCACACATGCACACATATACATTCTCTCTCTCTCTCTCCCTCTCCCTCTCCCTCTCTCTCTCTCTCTCTCTCTCTCTCTCTCTCTCTCTCTCGCACACACGCACACACACACACACACACACACACACACACACACACACACACCACATTTTCCATGTAATTCTGAGAATTCACTGAGTCCCACACTGGGCCCCAGAGGTGTAGAGGTAGGACACCATAGCTTTGGGCGGAGGCAGGAAAATTGTTCTTCCTTCAGTTCCTCCCTGCGGCTAGGCTTTGTGGAGAGTTGTCTGGGGCTGGCTCCCCACTCCATCCGCCCTTCCCTATCCTGTGAACTGGCTCCAGGCTTCTGGATGGGACTGCCAAGCTCAGCCCGATGAATATGTGACTCACGCCTCAGCCATCCTCCCCACGTTCTGTGCAGAACCGTGAAGGGGGAGAATTGCGAAGACGAAGGCACCCTTCTTGCCTTCTTCCCTGGGGCTGGGCAGGATGTGGGGGTCACAAGAGCTCCAGGATACTGTCCAGGCTGGGATGGATGGAGGAGAGGGCTGCAGACTTGCCCTAGGGACATGGGCCTAGACTTGGAACTAGCTGGGCAGGCTCCGGGACTCAGTACAAGGATGGAGAGGGTTGTCACAGAGGCCCGAGGAAGGATCTGAGAGAGAGGACCCTGTGTCTGTCAAGCTAACCCAGGAAAGGGTTACAGTGCTCACAGAGAAGCTGATGAGACGGCCCTGGTGCCCTCGGCATTCCCTGGCAGACATGTGCAAAACCGTTGTAGTTTTATTTACTACCTTGTGTTAAGGAAGTTTGCTCAAAGGCACACAGGTTGGAGTGTGGGCTCCGAGGAGAGGACTCTGGGAAGTTGTTGTGGATTTACCCTTTTCTCACCCATGAGTCTGTTTATACCACAGGCCTGCGTTGTATGTTCTCCAGTGTGGAGGTGAGAGGAGCTGCTTTGTGACTTCCTCCTCTGACAGGGGGGTGGGGGGCGGGCAGCTGCCGGGGACCCTGTAGCCCTGCATG
>OU015748.1:124417798-124428103 GCA_907169655.1 Acomys percivali | reverse complement strand
TGTGTGTGTGTGTGTGTGTGTGTGTGTGTGTGTGTGTGTGTGTGTGTGTTAGGATACCCCAGACAGCTGCCTCAATCATAAATCTGTTCTTCTTAGGGCTGAGTGTCTCCAGCGTTGTCGTATTCTCACCTGGTCTCTAAAAGGTGACAAAGGTAACACTGGCACAGTCTCGGAGGAAAGACCCTCCAGACAGACAGACACCCAAGCCTGTTGCCCAAGACCTGCCAGGCCAGCTTGGCCAGTGAGTGGATTACCTGGCAGGTGTCTCGTCTGGCCCAGCCTCTGGTGAGCCATCTCAGCAGAGCCTTAGCCTTGGCTTCCTTGTGGCAACCTTAGGCTCTGCGCAGAGACTCCTTTGTCTATGCCTGTTCTCTTGGGAACATGACCCCTCAGCAGTTCCCACATCACTCCTCCTCCTGCCTCAGCCAAACTGGGTCCGAGAGCCCTGCTCTCTCTCCTCTGGGATGAGGAGAGAGGCGGTCCCCACTCGAGTCCTGAGTCTGAGTGGCAGGGCACGGCTTGGGACAAAGTTTGCTAAAATCTAACTGGCATCCTCTTTCATTTGTAAGGTGCTACAGGTGATACCAGCTCGCTGTGCAGGGGAATCTTCTGGGTGCTCTCCTCAGAGCTACGGGCAGGCTGTTGTGCCAGATGCCTGGTCCCCCCCCAACTTGCTCTGTCTAGTTTCTCTGGCAGTCAACTCACAGACTTAAAATTCCATTTTCCATGCCTCTGGCCCTGAAGGAGGCTTTGGGCTGGAGGTAGAGGAAAAAAAGGCAGCTCCTGCTGCTTGGAACAGGGTGGTTCCCCGTTATAACAGGCCAGCCGATGATTCTCAACATGTTCCCGATGAGATTAGAAGCTCCTGCAGGTATGTGTTTGCGGCGGCCTTCAGCCTGTATCAACAGATACAATGACTCACACCTTCCCTGCTGGAATAACTGAGAACTTGCTGGAACACAGCTTGGGGGGCACTGGAGAAGAGCGTAGAGCAGCTCCCCACAAAGACGTGACTGCCAGTGCAGAGTCAAGATTTACTTTATTTTATTTTAAAGGATTAAGTGGGGTCCCTGGCTTACTAAGCCCCTACGCGGGCCTGCCTAGGACAAAGAACATCAAAGGCAACACAGAAATCTGAATTAGGGAAGAAAGCCGGAGGGGTGTGTATGGCCTTAAAGAGAGCTGAGTGGTATGCAGCCTGGGTGAGGGGACCTGCCTCCTCTGGTTTTTAAGCCTGGGGCTTGAGGGAGCCTTTCCGCTCTGAATCTTGCAAGGGGATCTGCCTGGTGGTGTCTTGGGTTAATGGACCTCTCTTAGCCAATGCACAGAGTAGTGAAGGATTGAACCCCACTTCCCTCTCTGGAACATACCCAAGATATGAGGCCATGGATTGCCTTGCCAAGAGCTCAGGTCTCTGCAGCACCCACGACACAGCCAAGTACAAGAAGAGCACATCCTTGCCAAGTGGGGGACCCACTCTTACCCTCCCCCTCCCCCTGCCCAGATGGCCAGGATCCCCTAAGCTGACAAGGCCGCATGAACCAGCTGAGGCGGTGGCTCATGTCACTGACATTCTAAGGACCGCTAGGACGGTGGCCATGGGAAAATGTCCCTTACTTCCTGGCATCCTTCTAGGTTACACACACAGCACCCAGATGCCGTGGTGACAAGAGACAGTTGGCAGCAGCGTCCCCTCCCCCCTTCAACACACTGCCAGAAAGGGTCACCTCTAACTGAGCGGGGACTTCTGGGAGCAGCGTCTGCACCCCCGCCACCACTGTGCAGGTGTGCTGGGTGAGCTCACAGCTGCCCCCCAGGCATGCCCTGCCCACTAATCATTCACTGCTCGACAGCTCTCCTGCCCAACCCACTTCTAGGGGGGGATAAAAGGGGCCTTGAAGCTCCTAATGTTACAGAGCCACCCACAGCGCCCTGCGGACCTCACCAGCACCTCCCAACCACCAGCGCCCAGTGCTCCCGCTCCTCCAGGAACCAACGGTCATGTCTCGCCAGTCAAGTGTGTCCTTCCGAAGTGGGGGCAGCCGCTCTTTCAGTGCTGCCTCCGCCATCACTCCGTCTGTCTCCCGCACCAGCTTCAGCTCGGTGTCCCGCAGTGGTGGTGGCGGTGGTGGCAGGGTCAGTCTTGGGGGTGCTTATGGAGCGGGCGGCTATGGCAGCCGGAGCCTATACAATGTCGGGGACTCCAAAAGGATATCCCTGGGTGCTGGCAGAAGCAGCTTCAGGAACCGTTTCGGAGGCGGCTTTAGCGTGGGAGCAGGAGCCGGCAGTGGATTTGGTTTTGGTGGCGGAGCTGGTAGTGGCTTTGGCTTCGGTGGCGGAGCTGGCTTTGGCGGTGGCTATGGAGGAGCAGGCTTCCCCGTGTGCCCCCCTGGAGGCATCCAAGAGGTCACAGTCAACCAGAACCTCCTCACCCCTCTGAACCTGCAAATCGACCCCACCATCCAGCGGGTGAGGACTGAGGAGCGGGAGCAGATCAAGACCCTCAACAACAAGTTTGCCTCCTTCATCGACAAGGTGAGCCCTGCTCCTTTCTGCGTGTCTGCAGCCAGTGCCAGACACAGGAGGAGGGAAAGGCTTCAGGGTTGTGCAAGTGATGCCATCTTTCTAGAAGATTCCCAGTCCGGGCTGTGTGGCCTTCTTTAGTTAGGCTGGCAGCAGGAAATCTGGGTTAGAGTCCCTTCCTCCTGAGGTGATGTCTGATCCCAGTGGGTGGAGATGAGCTTAGGGCTCAAGTCACAGGACTGTACTCAGGCCTAAGTGTCTATGGGGGGCAGTCTCAGAGCCTTTTCAGCCTCAGTGAGTTGGACCATGCTCTGTCTGGCTGACTGTGCCCTGAACGAGGGAGTCTATCTTCCCTAGAGGGATGACTCTTGGAGCATCACTGGCGATTGTCCCTCACAGGTCCCAGGCCAGGCACCGAACACAAGTTTTGGTGGGACAGCATGTGACAGGTGGCACACTGGTGAAAATGTCACGGAAGCCTGAAACCCAAACTTCCCCCTCTCACGCTCGGCCCCTTCCAGGTGCGGTTCCTGGAGCAGCAGAACAAGGTCCTGGACACCAAGTGGACCCTGCTTCAGGAGCAGGGGACCAAGACCGTGAGGCAGAACCTGGATCCGTTGTTTGAGCAGTACATCACCAACCTGCGCAGGCAGCTGGACGGGGTCCTGGGGGAGAGGGGCCGCCTGGACTCTGAGCTGAGGAACATGCAGGATCTGGTGGAAGACTTCAAGAACAAGTGAGTTGTGACGTGGCGGAGAGAGGGGCACCGGGGTCTTCTTTGTACCAGATACTCTCCACAGCCAGACCGCGGCTTCTTTCTTCCCCGCAGGTTAGAAGCATGCACATTATACCACTGAGGAAAAAGCTATAAGCCTCTGCTCAGAATGTTCCAGTGCTAGGCTCATCCTCCTCCTGCCCCCCCACAAACCCCCCCTTCCTCCCCCCACCCCCCCACCCCCCGTCTACAGCGCATTTACCCACCTGCCTCAGCAGCAGCAGCGTGTGCCCCTAGCACCACCTGGAGCCCTCACACTCCAGGGCGCTCTTCCCAATGCCCCGAAAGTACATAGCATGGCCTTGAAAGGTTTCCGCTCAAAGCAGGGATTGATGACAGAACCCAGCTCGGTGGCTCCTAGAATTCCCTTAGCCACACAAGTGAACTACCGGTTCAGTGGGCTGCTGGGGTTTTGTTTGTGGGTTGTTTTTTTTGTTGTTGTGTTTTGTTTTTGTGGTGCTGGAGAATAAATGCAGGGCCACGTGCATGCTGAGCAAGTACTCCACCACCGAGCCACCCTCCCCCCTCCCACAGGAAGAATTGTGGCTGAAGCAAGTGTGTGAGGTTTTTTTTTTTTTTTTGGCAGGCAGCTTCAGGGAAGGCGGCACTGTGACCTTGCTGGCAGTGGCCCCTGCCCTCTGACACACTTCCTGTCCCTCTGACACACTTCCTGTCCCTTTGACACACTTCCTGTCCCTTTGACCACCAGGTATGAGGATGAAATCAACAAGCGGACCACTGCTGAGAATGAGTTTGTGATGCTGAAGAAGGTGGGTGTGGCCAAGAGAACCCGCTGCTTGAGGGAATGGGGGGATAGGGGAGTGGGGAGGTGGGGAGTCGTCGGGGCCTACTGAGCCACTTAAGGCCAGTGAATGTTGTTTGATGCCAACCAGTCCTGTCTCCTCAGGATGTGGATGCCGCCTACATGAACAAGGTGGAGCTGGAGGCCAAGGTGGATGCCCTGATGGACGAGATCAACTTCATGAAGATGTTCTTCGATGCGGTGAGCGGTTAGCCCAAGTGCTTCCTGTGGGTGTTTTTTTTTTTTTAATCAGGGCACAGTAAGTGGGGAGGCTTGAATGAAACTCACATTAAATAAAAGGATTAGATGACTAACTCCCAGCGTCCCCCATAGGAGCTGTCTCAGATGCAGACACACGTCTCAGACACGTCTGTGGTCCTCTCCATGGACAACAACCGCAGCCTGGACCTGGACAGCATCATCGCCGAGGTCAAGGCCCAGTATGAGGACATCGCCAACCGCAGCCGGACAGAGGCTGAGTCCTGGTACCAGACCAAGGTGAGTGCTTGAGTGACCGTCCCCAGAAGAGAGGGTGTGCCTGCCTAGAGGTGTCGAGGGCTCCAAACCATAACAGTGCTAAGGACGGGACTCCTGAGGTCATAGCCAGCTGCCTGTTTGCCACAAAAGCCCAGGGACTGGAGGACATTTCGTGTCAGTTCCTTTATGAGAACAAAGACTCAAGAACTTACTTAAGAGTAGCTCCATCTTGAAAAGGCCAAAATCAGCTCCAAACTCTAGAGGACTCCCCATTAACCCTAACCCAACACCCCCCCCTCCCCCCCCCCTCCCCCCACCTCCGCTCCCCTCCCCACCCCCCCACCCCTGGCAGCCTCTGCCTGTGAACACGGGGACATGCCTTCCATCCGCCTTAGCTGCGTCCTCTGTGTCCTCTGTCTCTTGTTTGGTGGCGTTAGTATGAGGAGCTGCAGCAGACAGCAGGCAGGCATGGCGACGACCTCCGCAACACCAAGCACGAGATCTCGGAGATGAACCGGATGATCCAGAGGCTGAGATCTGAGATCGACAACGTCAAGAAGCAGGTAAGAAGGAGTTGCAAGAAGACCGGGGCGGGGCCGTGCGTGTTGCACCACTCCTAATGGCTAGGGCGCTCCGAGCTCTTTCTGTGCCTCCAGGTTTGGTGTGCCTGACTTAGACTCCCAGAAACGGACAATTTGGGCCGACTCAGCCACCGAAGTGTCCCCAATGCTCACACCACCCCCGTTTTTCTCTCCGCAGTGTGCCAACCTACAGAATGCCATCGCCGAGGCTGAGCAGCGTGGGGAGCTGGCCCTCAAGGATGCCAGGAACAAGCTGGCCGAGCTGGAGGATGCCCTGCAGAAGGCCAAGCAGGACATGGCCAGGCTGCTGCGCGAGTACCAGGAGCTCATGAACACCAAGCTGGCGCTGGACGTGGAGATCGCCACCTACAGGAAGCTGCTGGAAGGAGAGGAGTGCAGGTGGGCAGAGTGCAGGCCTGCCTGAGGTGGCCCAGAGAGCGTGGAGTCTGATGAAGAACGACAGACACACACACACACACACACACACACACACACACACACACACACACACACACACCTGAACACCCTCCAATTCCAGTCTGACCTGCGGGCATACCACAGGCCTTGACCTAGCTGACTCCCCCATCGGGCCCCGCCCTCCTCAGTTGGCTAAGATGCGTCCTGCACAGTGTCCCCCTTTTTGCTTTTTCTCTACACCTTGGTGTCCACAGCACACCCATCTTTACCCCTTGTATTCTTCCTTCATTCTCCTAGTCCTCTTCCTGTGGGAAGCTTTGTTTGTTGGTTTTTCAAGACAAGGTTTCTCTGTGTAGCCTTGGCTGTCCTGGACTCCCTTTGTAGACCAGGCTGGCCTCGAACTCACAGCGATCCGCCTGCCTCTGCCTCCCGAGTGCTGGGATTAAAGGCGTGCGCCAACACCGCCCCAGCTACCTTTTATCGACTGCTCTGACTGACCTAAACTCACTGCCTCTGGGTTCTCAGACTGCTGTGTGCTCTTCACTCTTCTGGGCCAGGCGTTGCTAACTGTGAGGAATTCCCTTCCAGCTTGAGGTCTCACACAGAATGCAGGGCCCTGTGAGGGAAAGCCTGCGCTGTGCATGGTCATACTGCCACCGCTGCTTTCTCATGGGTGGAAGAGGAGGAAAGTTTGGATGCTGCTTTGACAGACTAGCTGTGGGCCACATCCTCGTCATTGGACAGTCCTTCCAGAGAGCAAGCTCTTTCCTGACAGGAGTTTAGAGTTAAGCAGATGGCCTGGCTTTTGGTGTGACTCTAACCATGAGGATGACAGTCTTGTTATTTTTGAGGAGCAGGCTTTTTTTCCCTCACTCTTACCCTAACTTTTTGTCTTTCAGGCTGAGCGGAGAAGGAGTTGGGCCGGTTAACATCTGTAAGTAACTGAGAGTGGCAACTCAGAATCCTGCTGTTTCTAGATACTAGGAATTTCCCTTCCCAGTAAATGAATAGCAGATGGTGAAAAGCAAGTGGTGGGGGGGGGGGGCAGAACACAGGTGGTATAGCTCCCTCCTCGATCTTCTACAGGATCCATATCCATTAGACCTTGTCCTTAATCCTCACCTCTACCAAGTAGCCGACCAACTCCATGCCTTGTCTCTCGTGTCGTCAGTTTTCTGTGGGGGAACCCCCAACTGAATAGTTTAGTTCCTCTGGCCCATTCTGGCTACTTTGTGTAAAAGGCCAGGTATAGACTATAGCCCAGTTAGGATCAAACATGCCAGCTGTGTGGGGTCAGCCTGACAGGCCCATCTCACTCATCCCTCCTTTCTCCACAGCCGTCGTCACAAACAGCGTCTCCTCTGGCTACGGAGGAGGCAGCCTTGGCTTCGGCGGTGGCCTCGGCAGCGGTCTCGGCGGAGGTGGCGGTGGAAGCTACTACTCTGGCAGTGGTGGGGGTGTTGGTCTGGGTGGTGGGCTAAGTGTGGGGGGCTCTGGCTTTAGTGCAAGCAGTGGTCGAGGCATAGGCTTTGGCAGCGGTGGGGGCAGCAGCTCCAGCGTCAAGTTTGTCTCCACCACCTCCTCCTCCCGAAGGAGTTTTAAGAGCTAAGAAGAGCCTGCTGCAAGACCCTGGCCCTCACGGGAAGCCCCAGCCCAGCCCACGGAGACTGCTTCTTCTAGGCAGTCCTCCCAAGCCACGTTTTCTCTTTTCCGGAGAGTGATCTGGACCAAGCCTACTGCAGAACCACATGCTTCGGTTCCTGGGAGGGAGTGAATCCCAACCTCTGGCCTTAGGCCACACTTCTGCATTTTGTTGCAATGCAGTACCTATAGATGGCCCTTGATGACCCAGACATCCAAAGTGTCCCAGAATGCAAGCTACCAAAGCAGAAACCTACCCCTACACCCACCTTTAATCCTGTCCTGGTTCTGACTTCCTCCAGAATGTGTCCAATAAAAACGCTTTTATAACATAAGCCTCTGAGTAGAATGGTCTCTGCCTGCTTACAATCACCCTAGGGACATTGCAAGGTGGGGGACCTGTCCAGGAGTGTTTGGCTTCTTTGATGACTCTCTGGGAGGACGGAGGAGGGGTACTGAAAGGGGGGCCGGCCATAGGCCACAGGCTCCCGGTGGCAGAGAAGGGGGGCTGCACGGCTTGGACAGCAAGGCAGTCTGCAGGGCATGAAGGGGAGTGCCCGCTGAGTCACACTTGGGTAGATCTTGGAGCCCTCTGCTGAAGAGTGAGCCTACTTAAGGCAGGCCGGTGGGTAAGAAGCTTAGAACTCCAACAGGCCTAAAAGATGCTGGCATCTGTCCTAATATCACGACCACCAAGACATCAACAGGCATTTCTTGTCAGTGCCAGGATCTAGCACCTCATGGTTCAGGTAACATAATGATTTACCCAAGATGGCAGGATCTCTGTGTGGGACGTGGGCACTCCCTCTTCATGCTAGCTCCCTTGTGTTCACGCGTGAGTGTCTGTGTAAAATGAACCTCTTTATAAGGATGTCTGGGAAACCGTGTTGTGACCCTTCCGAGGTGAAGGTTGTTAAAACAGGCACAGGGTATTAATGAGCCAACTTCACGAGAGGTGCAGACTGGATCATCCGGCACTTTCAGCAACATTTGCAGCAGGTCCTTGGTTGCTATGGCCCGAAGGCTGTGGAACTCCGCTGTGCAGAACAATTCATTCTTTCCAAGTGTGAACAGAGGCCCAGCTGTGGTGTGTGGAGCAGGGAGGAGCCGTCTCTTTCCCAAGTAATTCCCAGGAGGCCGACCTCCGGAGCATCAGCTTCAATCTATCCTGGGCCAGCTGTTTTAACTTGGAGAGGAAGGCCCATGGAGCTCAAGGCAGGTTGTCGGTGTCTGTGTATTTCAGGGGATGGCACGGCTGTGGTGCACTTAGGAAGCGGTAGTACTGAAGAGTAAGAGGAGGCAGGCTGGTTCTCCTTGGGACTCAGTTGCTACAAAACCCCCAAGGCTGTACGGTGGCCTGTCTAGGACCCTCATGTCTGAATGTAATCGGAGCTGCAGTGTGGGCTAAAGCCACAAAGGTCTGACATCTGGAGCTGCCGATGTGAACGTAGTTTATAACCTATGTGGTAAGGGCCCAGAGCTAGCAGGTCAAGCCTTTTGATTTTTTTCCCTGTATAAATTCTGTTATAGTGACTGGGATTTCTACTGATACCAAATTGTGGTATGGGTCCTGTTTCCTTATTCTGTTTTTTCCAGTTCCAACTCCCTTCCCTCTCGCCCGCCCCCCCCCCTCCCACCCCCCCCCCCCCCCCCCCCCCCCCCGTTCTAACTCCTTTCTCTACCCTAAGCTCCAGACACTCTCCCTCCCTCTCTCCTGGAGTCTTCTTGTTGGTGTGCCCCTTTCTCAAATCATTAGTGCCAGGGTGAGGGGCTGCTCCCACAGATATAACTGTAATCCTTGGGTTTGCCCCTATAGCCCAGAGGAAACATTTCTTTTATTCTCCACAGAGGCCTGGGAAGCATTAGTGGCAGCCAGTGGATTTTATAGGGCCTGTTGGAGCCCTATAATGCCACACGGCCATCACTCTTCCTCCATATAAGCCACCACCCAATGGGACCGTTTACTGCAGGGTTTATCAGTCCCTTTCTTGTATGCCCCATAAAATGAGGGTCGCACCAGCCTGAGACACACAACAGAAAGCCATGGCTGAGCTTGGCATCAGTCTTGGTTTGCAGTAGAACCAGCAAACAGACTTTAATATGGGGCATGTAGATAGTTCTGGACTGAGACACAGCACCTAAGGATATTTTAACGAGAGACCCAACCCTACACTCCTGCTCTTAAGTGGCAATTATGATTCAGATCCTGAGATCTATAAAGTGGAACTTACAAACGCAACCCAGAGCAACAGATCCGCGTGTACGCGTGCCACACACAGCACGCAGCTCCAGCCTCCCAAGGCCCCACAGCATCTTGAAGTACATGCTGCAAGCCGACTCAGAGTCAGACTGCAGGGCACAGCAAGAGACAGAAGGCGTCATTGGCGAAGCAGGGGAATGACTGTTGAGGGAGGGAAAGTCACCTCTTCCGTCCCAGGACTGTCCCAAGCAGGGAGACCCTTGCCCGGCTGTGACGTCTGTGGGAATTTACTCAAAGCTAAACACACAAAAGGCAACAATCCCTCCTCCTCACACAGCAGAGAACTGAGCCCTCAGAGCAAATCTGTGCCTCTCAAACGGGAGAGACAGACAGACAGACAGACAGACAGACAGACAGACAGGCAGACAGACAGGCAGACAGGCAATGATGGAGAGCCACAGTTTGCTGAGGGGAAAGATCAGCACTGGACAGGGTGCAGGGTGGCTCCCTGTGATGGGGCGACTCAGGCTGAGGGAAGCAGGAGTGAGACTTGCCTCTAGGGGCTCCACCAAACCTGCGTGGAGGAGATCCCCCTCATGCCTCCAGCAGGGGGAGTGCAAAGGAGCACAAATGGTTCAGTCACAGCCTAGTTCTCCAGCAGGGACACCTCAGAGGGCTCCTCAGAGGCAGGGGCATGGTTAGTGCTCTCTGAAATGAGCTATAGCAGTGATAGCACCCAACAAAATGCAAAGAGGCAAACAAATACAACTAAACCAAAACCAAAACCAAAACCCAGCCCAGAAGATGCTAGGACTCTGGTTGTGAGACTGGGCAGCTATAGAAGGTGTGACACATGGGATGGAAATGAGTGCCAGAACACAGGTGTGAC
>OU015748.1:124381734-124399759 GCA_907169655.1 Acomys percivali | reverse complement strand
GGAGGGAGGGAGGGAGAGAAGGGGCAAGTGAAGTCAAAATGGAAAGGAATAGAGTCAGACTTCAAAGGTGCACACTAGAATACCAGTTATCTCAAGCTGGTGTAAGGCCACCTCACCTGGAACATTTTTTAATGTGTGGGTTTTTTTTCCCCTCAGTTAGTTTTTGAGGCAAGGTCTTACTGTGTAGCCCTGATTGTCCTGGAACTCACTGTGTAGACCAGGCTGGTCTCCAGTTTGCAGAGCCTCTGCCTGGGGAGGGCTGTGTGAGCCACAATGCCTGGCTCCTTTCTTAAGTTTTGCAGTGCATATATTAGAAAGTTATAAGAAGCCAGGTTTGGTGGATCATGCCCTTTGTCTTTGGACAATCAGGCCCTGCCCTCTGCTGGCTCTTCCTAAACTTCCCAGACAAGTTCATTTAGGCTTCAGGGATCCCTAGGAATACGGTCACTGCTAGCTCAGCCCTCTGCCTTCAAAGTTTTTCTTCAATGTAATTTCTGGGCAGAAAGTACGTACTAAAAACAGGTTCAGTTTAGTTTATTTTTTTCTTTTTGACCCTCACCTTTCAGTGATTTGGTCCCTGCAGTGTCTGAGGTGCCCCATAGGATTCCCCACCTCAGGGAATCCGGCACTGGCCTTGCAGAACAGAAGCCATTGGGAAGAGGCCAGAGCATCTTAGCTCTGTGCTTACCAAAGACCTTTGCCTCGAGGGAGCAGCTTTGAGCTGTGTTCATCCAACCGACCATGTGATGATGGTGGGTGATGCTTAGGACAGGTCTCAACGCCTCTGTCACCTACCAGAAGGGGTGTCAGGCAAAAGAAAGGATGTCCAATTAAGTTTGAATTCTAGATAAACAACAAAAGCATTTACTATGCCCCAAGTGTTGCATACAACATCATCATATTAAAAGCATACCTGTCCATTAGAAAGGCACATCCTGTGAGTGCTGGCCTGCAGACAGCAGTGGCAAGGCTGAGCTGCTACTCTGGGCTTCTACCAAGCTATTCCTGCTGCGTTAGTCAGGGTTTCCTAGAGAGTCGGTGAGAAATGTACATAAATTATAAGGGGGAGTATTAGGTCAGTTTGCACCTTAAGATCTGGGTGGCTTACCAATGGCTTCCTATACACCACTGAGGCAGAAGATGTGGTAACTCCCAACGCAAGATGAAAAACACTTAGCAGTTCCAATCTCGCACTGAACAACTGGAGGTTCCCTGGAGAGTTGCCGCTACTGGGGCCACATTGAAAGGCTGACCACGTTGAGTTCAAGGCCAGCCAGGGTGACACAGAGAAACCTTGTCATGTTTTGAGAAAACCTGTCTCGAAAAGAAAAGGAAAAAAGAAATGAAAGGCTGGAGACACTGGTATCTGAAGGCTGCAAAGTCATTGGCAAGCGTTGTCTTCCTTCCCCATTCCCCCCCCCTTGGTGCTGCCTCCATTCAGTCGGAGTCTCTCTCTCCCTGTCACCCTGTCACATGACACGCTTCTAGAAATACACTCACAAGCACAGAATAGGTATGTTTTACCAATCCAGTCAAACTGGCAACCAAGACCATCCATCACATCTGAAACCCTACCCCTCACTGGTCTCATACACACACACACACACACACACACACACACACACACGCACACGCACACGCACACGCACACGCACACATGCACGCACGCACGCATGCACATGCATGCATACGCACACATACACACACAAACAGACACACACATGCACACACACAAGACACATACACGGATATTCTCTCTCTATATATATATATGTATATGTATATGTCTCCTGACCTTGCAGGAGGGAGAGAGCAGCACCAGCTGGGTCTGGTGGCCCCTTTTGGTAGAAACTGAGTTGTGGGTTGTGTTAAAGTACATTGTGTTTACTCCACTTGTGGGTTGTTAAAAGTGCCTAGCAAAGCGGAAGCACAAAGCAAAGAGAAAGGACAAAAGCCAATAGGTCAAAATATGAATGGTGGTTAAATTCTCAGGAGTGGGAGCTGGGGGACGGCTTCTACCACATAAGCAGGGGCCACTCCAAGTCTCGGCGGAGCACCACTTCCGTGATCTGCCAACCCGTCGCCACTCCAGCATCTTGCCGGCTCTGGTGACCCCTCTGACCCCCTCTGACAGTGGCACCTCAAGTCATTGTTTGCTTACGGTGCTTTCCAGGAGTTCTTCCTGCCACCACTGTTGTGCATCACTAGGCTTGCCAGCATCGCTTCTGTGTGGTAACACACAAACAGCTCTTTCCACATCATTTTTCCTCCAAGGTAGTCCATTATATACACACACACATATATATATATATATATACACACATACACACATACACACACACACACACACACACACACACACACACACACACATATATATATTTCTGTGCTTTGATCTTGCACTCAGTTAAAGATCAGAGGTGGTGGGGGGGAACTCAGCCTCAGATAAGGACCCTGACAAGTTGGCAGACAGGACCCCAGCGCTGAGGACTAGGGAATCTTTGCTGGAATTCTTCTTTACAGGGGAAGCTGGGTCTCGCTGCCACGCACCGCTCTGTCCTCTCCTGCTCTGACCAGTGGAGGGCCTGGCCAGTCCCTTTCCTCTTCAGCCTTCCATGCCTTGCTTGCCCTCTGGTGGAGATATAGCTGCCCCAGGATGCTAAGGGAGGAAGTAGGGTACAGGCTTCTCACCTGAGAAGGCCGTGCTGGGTGATGACATCAGCTGGTGACATACAGTACGCCCACACAGCTAGGGCAAAGGCTAAGCAACGCTCACGCTACAGCTTGGTAATTCCAGCCTGCAGTGGGAGGAAGACGGATTGGCGCTCTCTCTCTCTCTTCTCTCAGATCTGGACTCTAGCCAAGGTTTATTTTCCTGTCATCTTCCCAGAGTTCTTTTATGCCTCCAAAACCACGGTCCCCTGCTCTGACTCTTCTTTGCTCTTTGGAGATAAGGAATAAAACATGTCTGTCACCAGCTCTTGTCGCTGTGTTACTTTGCCTCCAGAGATATTTTTTTTTTTAAATCTCATTATCTGGCTTTCTGTATATTTGAGTACTTATCAGTCCAGCAGTCACTCATAGGCACAATTCAAGGCTGCTCACTCATAGGCACAATTCAAGGCTGCCTGTGGCACAGCAAGGTAGGTCAAACTATGAATGGCAGTGAATTCTCCGGGCATCGGAGAACAATTTAAAGTGAGGTTGGCACATCACTGAGTGTGCGCTGACTTTAACAGAATCACACTCCCTCTGTCGTTCTGAAAGTCTCTACAGCTTCTCTGGAGAGAGTCTTTCCCCATGTAGTACTAGAGCACAGAAGAAACCCTCTGATACTTCAAGGATCCTTAAGGTAGTCCCTGGTTGGTTGCCATAGCAACAACAAAGAAACACACTAGGCTCTGTCACCACTACCTCCCAGCTTCCTCATGCCTGTTTCCCAACCCGCTTGTCATCTCTCAGGAGTCTGAGCTCACTCGAGGTTGCCCAACTCTTGCTTAATAAGGTGGTGCTCGCTCGGGGTGAAAGAGAGGCACTCTCAACTGTTTCCTTCCAGAGCAATTTGTCTCTCAGACTGGTGAGAGCACCACCAGAGTATGCGCAGGCAGGAGTCAGTCACACAGACAGCACGGGAGCCTCGCCCATAGCCCACCTGCCATGTCACCCTTTCTCGTGAAGGAAGAGAAGATCAGCGTCCAAGTGGCCCAGAGGTAGCCTGCTCTGCTCAGTGGATGTGTTCCCCTCCCTTCTGGGCCCAGTGGCATGTCAATCAGTTGCACCCCAACTGACTGACTAAAAAGGCTCTCAGCCGAACTCCTCTTCAAAGACACTAGTTCTGTTGTAGTGAGAGTCCCGGGCCGAATCTGTCCCCCTGCATCGGGCTTTGGGGTTGGTACCCTTTAAGAGCTGAACAGAGAGTGGTTCCCCTCCCCCGGGGCACCTTCAGTTAAGCATGTCCAGCTTAACAGCTCTGAGTTTGTCCGTTGTCCCCATGGCCTTCAGGGTAACAAGTCCTGGTTTGGTGCCGGCGGCTCACCTGGGTATCAGGCATTCCAAAGCGGCAGTGATTCCCAGCACAATTCTGAGTGTTTCATGAGCCCAGCCTTCCTGGAGAACATGGGAAACACAGCGCCACATCCAGAGCCACTCAGGTAGGCCATACTCCATCCACAAAGGCATGACACAGAAAGGGAGAGTGGGTAAACATTCCGCTGATAGACACGGCCCCATCCTCAGGGTCTTGAGCACGTTAACTCTGTGGCTCTACCTTTGTTTAGTCTAAGCTAGCCGAGCCTCCCCCAAGATTTTCTCCTACGTTCGGACACAATTCATGTCTTTCTCTTGCATGTGCCCAATATGTGACATGCGGAGCCACCAGGGAGAGCAGGGCTCACATGACGTCCTCAAGGCCCATTTAGAAACCAGCCAAAATAGTCACTGCCTAAGTATGATGCTTTCTAACTGTGTCAACAGCACTGTATGTGACTGTTATTTTCTATGTACACCATCACATGTGACGACTGGTTTCTATGTGGCCCTTCAGTCTTCCTCGTATCCCAGTAAGCCACAGAGAGTGGGAACCACAGAGGGAAAAAAAAAATCACTTTCCATCCTGGCACACAGTGTAACAACGCAGGGGAAAGTGCAATGCTGGGGGACCGAAGACAACAGTCCTGGGTCCTGTTTGACTCTCACTGTCCTACAGGGCGTTGGGACTCAACTCTTCACTCATAAAGCATGGGACTTCCAAGAGACAGTACCGGTCCAGGGATCTCAGAGCTCCCTTGCACATCCTGGGCCTAACCCTGAAGTGACGTCCTGCGGCTATGGTCTGGGATGACTGTGTCTCCCCGTTGCTCCCAGGACTCAGTACCCTACAGGCCTCTGTTATTTCTTAAGAGACTAAATAAACAACATCGCAGTCTGTTGGAAGGATCTGAATGTGTCTGCAAAAGAGATGGGATCAGGGGAGCAGAGAAAGCAACGGGATCCGGTCAGCAACAAGTTCCTCACAGAGCCCAGCCAGGCAATGGGGACAAGGTGACTGTTCTCAGATCTTCCTCCGCAGCTGACACACACACACACACACACACACACACACACACACACACACCAGGCCCAGCCGCCTCCACACCAGTGGCAAGCCAATGAAATTGTGTCAACAGCGTCCCTCAATACAGAGGTATCGCCCAGCCTGCCTGGACTGCGCCTACAGGCTGTGTCTCCATGCCAGCGCTCAACACAGCCAGTTTCTAGGTAACATACACCTTGCTCATTCACAGGATTTCCGGGTTTCCACCCCCAAGGCCAGCTACGAGCAGCATCTCACTTGTGTTTCACTGCCCCCACCACCACCACCACCACCATTTCCTTCCCACAGCCTCTTGACAGGAGCCAGAGAGGCTTTAACGGATGAGACAGCTCTGTCCTGGGGACAAAAACAAAAAACAAACAAAAAAACAAAAACCAAAACCCACTGAAGTGGTTGGAGGTGAAGGGCCAAGGTACACTTCAAATCTTGTCTACACCTCCTCCCAGGAAGGGATCTAACTGTGTGTCAGACTACAGAGACTCTGTTCCTCTGTGACCTGCAGCCTAAGGGAGGGTTGAGCATACAAGGGACAGCAGAAAGAAAAAAAAAGTAGCCTAGCTGCCTAGTAGCTGGACGATTAGCAACAGGTCTGTCTCCTCTGGGACCCCAAGACTCCCCGTTTGCACAGCTTCTCCCATCTGAACAGCTTCTCCCGTCAGCACAGCTTCTCCCATCTGCACAGCTTCTCCTGTCTGCACAGCTTCTTCCACGCTCTAAAAGACCAATTCTGTGCCTTTGTTTTACCTGTCTTTGCTGCTGTGTGTGTGGTCGCCAGCATGGTGCTGTAGCGAGGATTTCACTTTCTTTAAAAACACGGATCATGGGAAATGGGAATATGTTTTCATTTCAGTAGCAGGTGAGAATCTATAAAGGCTTCTTCACAGCATGTGACTGTGACGTGCAAAGAAGAAACGTGTATTAAACTTGCCCCACGGAACTCGACTCCCCTCATCTCATCGGCAGGGGCTAGTTTAAGGATAACATCACTCCCCATCCTCTCTTTTTTTCCCCTCTCTCTCTCTCTCTCTCATATCTAGTGTTAGGTGCCTGAAAGGATGGAGAAGGGCGGAAGAAAGGGGACCCCACAAAGCAGCACACATCAGCTACATGCTCCTGTGTAGACTGTTGTTGCGTGAACGTTGAGATGTGCGTGTGTCTGCAGAACTTTGCGTTGGAGCCTTCCCTGGGTGCGCCTGATGCTCTTTCACAGAGGAAGGGGCGTCTTGATTCTTTAAAGTGCAAAATCAGATGCAAAGAGTGTGCCCTTCTGCTGCTAAAACTGCCAGGAGGATCTCGAGGGCTCTGCCTGCCCATCACCCAAGCCTCATGAAAGGCCCGTGGGAAGGAACAGACAATAAATGGGTTCGCTACGCATAGGCACGTGGCTCAAGTCTTGTGCTTCATCAGAACACGGAGGTCAACCGACACAGCTAGTGAGAGAGCACTTAGCACTGGTGAGCTCAGGCGGGCGCAAAGGGGACGAAGCATGAAGTCTGAGCCCCTTAGAGGTAGGCTGGTGTCGCCTAGTAGACAAAAAAAAAATACCGAGGAGGTACGGAAAATGTTTCGAGTCTGGATGTCCATCGTGCCTCCTCAACAGAGTTACTTTCTCCAGACTCAGCCCCGCAGAGCATGCGCACTGGGAGGCTCCGTCTGCAGCAGCGTCCCGCCGCCCCCACCCCTCCATGCTCCCGCATCTTGGGGTTCTGTCTACTTTACCCTGAGCTCTGCCTCCCATGACTATAACAGTGGGCAGTTAACACACGATAGGTGCTGCTGAGCGAGGCGATAGGTGGCTGTGGCTTGGGTCCGCTGGTGCCCCAGAAATGGCCTGCTCTCGGAAGGACGTCTCTCTTCTGTTCAGTGGCCCTCTGCTGAGGTTTCTCCTCTGCCCTGGCCTGATCCGAAGCCAAAGCTCTCAGGTACACCCCACCTCCTCAACCCTTGGGAGGCCTGGCTCCTTGCCTTCCTGTCCTCCTCCCTAAGGCATCGCTGTTTTGCCAGTCCACTATTGATGGATCGGCACTCCGCCAAGGGCCTTCGGTTCCGCTAGGGATGATGGCGGATCTGCCTAAGATAAACGGGCAGGCATGAGGGAAATTGCAGGGTCCTGCTGCATGGGTGTAGAAGCCCCATACTAGGAAGTGGAGGTGTTCTGTGGGACAGGTAGAAAGGAGTTAGCACGGGGGCCACCCCCACCCCCCAGCTTACCTGAGGCTTCTTAGAGGTTAGCTCTTAGAAAGTCATATCAGGGCCCTGGGAGATAGTGCAGTATGTTGTCACACAAGTTTGAAGACCCGAGTTCAATCCCCAGAACCCACATAAGGAAGGACCGATAATAGATGCTCCCATTTGAAATCTCAGCACAGGGGGAGTAGGGACAAGTGGACCCTGGAGCTTGCTGGCCAGTGGCCTAGCCTAACCAGTAGTGCCACGTCCTAGTGGAAAAAAAAAATCTGAATAAGGTAGCTGGGTCCCAAAGAACAACATCCAAGGCTGACCTCTGACCTCCACATGCACGTACACACATGCACTTGCACACATACTTGTGGGCGAGCATACACGTTACACACACACACACACACACAGATGGATAAATAACAAATTAATTAATTAATTACCAAAAGAACTTCCTTGGCAGAAAGCATAGGAGAAAGGTACTAAGAGTAGGTAGAAGAAGCTCCAGGCAGAAACATGAAGCAAATTGCCGTTACACTTTCCTTCTCTTAGAATGACCATCTTTTGGTATTTTGTTGTTGTTACTAAGATCTATTTTTAGAGTAAAATATGTTCTCTAGTCAAAAGAAAGCAGGCAGGAGAGGACTATGGCATAAGGGGCGGGAATGACCAAAGCACGTTGCATATGTGAATGAAAGATTCAAAGAATAAACAAGAATGCTATTTTACAAAAAGATTCAGTATGTTTTGAGGTGTTATAGGGGGCAAGCTTAGCGTGCACAAGCTCTCCAACACAACAACAAAAATAAAAACAAACACAAATTAAAAGGGGATCGTGAGCTGTTTGTTGGGGAGGCCAGCTGCTCATTGTCCGCTCAGGGAAAGGTCTCCACGCAGGTGAAAAGTCACAGAAGAGGAGAGAGAGGGGGGAGAGAAGGTCCAAGATGTACCTGCCTCCTCAGTCCAGGCCCCAGTGCGAGTGAGTGAGACCGCTATCTCAGAGAAGAGGTGTTTGTGGGTAGGAAGCAACCAGGCTGTGGTAACACAAATCGGGGCACCCGGAGAACAAGTGAGAAACAAGAGCGGCCCAGAAGATGCCAACTGTGAGTTACCACAGGCAGCTCAGAGGGAAAGTGCCAAGACATCAGCTTGCATTCCCTCCCGCAGGCTGGTCCCATGCTGGGCGCCAGGGCCCTGCAGCCCCAAGGCAACCTTTGAGCTACAGAAGGGTCCGCAGTTTCCTCGAAGTGCTCAGGAAACAAGCCAGCGTCCCTTCCTCTGGGAGACAGATTATCACACATAGGGAAGCAATGAACACAGAGATGTTTATTCTTTCTATGGGCAAAAGCGAGCGTGTGCCAACCGAGCTGAGACTTAGGTATGCCGGCACAGAGCGAGCACCTATGCCGTGCTTGGCCAGTGCCGGCGAGGGCTGTGATTCACAGGCTCCCTGTGGAAACAAGAAGAGAGGCCCAGCCCTTGGTCAGAGCCCCAGGTAAGAGATGGCTCCCAGGGCAGAGATCAGCCCTCTTGAGTGCCAAGCTGCCATTCCAGGAAGGTGAGAACATCAGGCAGGCACTGTGGGCCTCCCAAAGGACACCTGTCGAGAGAGACCAAGGCGCCCGGCTCTCAGCTTCCCACATACCAGGCTGCATCCGCCTGCCTGTAAGGTAGCTGTTCTGAGTTCTGTTTCCTTATCCTGTGTGAAGTGTAAACACCTCACTATCACTCCCTCGCCCACCCTTCAAAATCACGGCACAAAGCAAGCAGACAGCGAGGCCAAAGACACCTCACACAGTAGGGGCAGGGCTGTGGGAAGAAAGAGGGCAAGGCACACTGCAGACATCCTGTGCATCCATGCCCTGATGCAGAGTGTGAGGCAGCCAAGAAGGTGAGCGAGAGGCCGACAGCATGGCTCTGTGAGTAAAAAGCACCTGGTGTGCAAAGCTGATGACCTGACCTGAATTTGATCCCTGGGTCCCACAGTCAAGGGAGAGAACCAACTCTTGAAAATTGTCATCTGACCACACATAGGTTGTATCATGTGTGTGCCAGCATACACACACACACACACACACACAATAATAATAATAATAATAATAATAATAATAATAATAATAATAATAATAATAAAAAATAACAATGTTTACTTTGTCAAACAAGGTGCATGAGACTGGAGTTGTTTTGATAAGAGAAAGAAGAGTTGGGGGACACAGTCCTTCAGAAGGGGAGAGTGTGAGAGACTTCTGGAAGAAGGCAGCCTCAGCGATAGCTTGATTGTGTATGACCTTGCTCATAGTTATCCAGCATGCTCCAGTTTTGCCTTCCCAGCAGGCCCATGAGCGTATTGTTTAAGATAGAGCATGTGTGCTGCACTTCTTTCTGCTCCTTACAGGACTCACTCCCGGACGGACGCGGCCGGCCCTTCGTCAATGCCTCTATTATCTGCAGGAGAGTGACACAATGGACATTCGCCCTGCGTTTGCATGGCTGAGGCACCGCGGCTCAGAAAAGCTGCATGACGAGCCCGAGGTCCGTCATGGCTGGCCAACGGAGGGGTCGGAATTCAAACCCAAGCCTTTCTACCCCCACTCTAGTCCACAGAAATGCAGCGCGCGAACTGGCCTTGAAAGGCAAATAGTGGCACAGACGTGGCATACCTACATGTACACACCAACACGCGTGCTCCTGGAAGTCACACGCGACACCCAGCGGACACGAATGCTTTGGAGCAAAATTAAAGGGGGCGTCAACGCTGTGCCTAGGAGAATGAACGCGGACTGGAGGGACCAGCCCGATGCCGGTGGGAAGGCTGGCGGTAGCCGCTGAGAAAAATGCTTGGGCCTATGGGGAGCACAGAAAGGGACAGGAAACAGTGCGTTGCTTGTGTTGACACAAGGTGTTTGGACTGGAGGGAGTTGGTCCTGGGCCTAAGAAAGCGGTTCAGAAATGAGGCAGTGTTTTTCAAGTCCATTAAAAGATGCATGATTAGGACATGACTGAAAGCAATTAACTTGCTTCTCACTGGTCTGCTGATCAAGTCACAACTAGAAAGAAGTTTCCACATGGGGGAGGGGGTGGGGGAGGGGGTAGGGGAGGCCGCAAACCAACCAGTGGCGCTTTTTTTTTTAATGCCCTTTTTGTAGGGTACTCGGGGTGATCTCAGGGCTGGCAGATGCCTCGGGGATGGCATCAGCGGATCCCCCTTCATTAATCAAGCCCCGCCCTTTGTGGAGGCCCATAAAAAGCCCTAGCCGCCTGGCCTCTCCATCCTCTTCATCATCTACCTCGGGAGCGCCTGTCGCCTGCCATCTTCGCCCACCATGTCTCGGCAGTCCACCATCACCTTCCACTGCGGCAGCCGCAAGGGCTTCAGCACGGCCTCAGCCACCACCCCAAACGCTGGCCGCTCCCGCTTCAGCTCTGTCTCGGTGGCCCGCTCCCCAGGGATCAGTTGTCCTGGTGCTGGCTTCGGGAGCCGCAGCCTTTACAACCTGGGGGGGACCAGGCCGATCTCCATAGGTGGCAGGGCTAGCAGTGGCTTCGGTTACGGGGGCGGCATTGGAGGGAGCTTCCGTGGCCCTGGCTTCCCTGCCTGTCCCGCCGGAGGCATCCAAGAGGTCACTGTCAACCAGAGCCTCCTCACCCCCCTCAACCTAGAAATTGACCCCTCCATCCAGCGGGTGAGGAAAGAAGAGCGGGAGCAGATCAAGGCCCTCAACAACAAGTTCGCCTCCTTCATCGACAAGGTGAGGCCTTCGCTCACCCCTCCAGGTCCCCAGGGCGTGAGGGAACTAGATGGGGAAGGCTCAGCTCCAGAGACAGCAGCAATGCAGAGTCCCCAGAAGAAGGACCTTCATCACCACCCAGAACCAGCCATGGACAGAGACATTTTCAAGTCAGGCCATCTGGCCCACAGGACCTTGTTAGAGATGCCCCTGTTGTGCTCTGGTGTGTGTGTTTGGGGGGTGGGGCAGTCAGGAAAGAAGGCTTCTAAGTGTGCCAGCTACCCTGACCCAGAGAAGCAGCTTTGAGAAACTCATCAGACTCCATGTCTTCCACTCTAGAGGCTCTGTGTCCCTCCCCTCTCTGCACCTCCCCCAACCCCCACCGCCCCATGTCCAGTCCAGGACAATCCCAGAGTCCTCGGGGTGCCTCCACGGGCCTTTTCATTTGGAAGTGGAGCTATCATTACAAAGCTGCTGGTTGGGAGTGGATAAAGACCCCCTCGTGCCTGGTCCTGCCTCCTGGCTTCTCAAAGTGAGGGTCCATTCTCTCTGCTCCCCTGCAGGTGCGCTTCCTGGAGCAGCAGAACAAGGTCCTGGAGACCAAGTGGGGGCTGCTGCAGGAGCAGAGCTCCAGGACGGTTAGGCAGAACTTGGAGCCCCTATTCGAGAAATACATCAATGACCTCCTCCGGCAGCTAGACGGCCTCACCGCTGAAAGAGGCAGGCTGGACGCCGAACTGAGGAACATGCAAGACGTTGTGGAAGACTTCAAAGTCAGGTGAGTGGGAGACAGGCTCCAGGCTCCACACAACCATCCCCTGGGGGTTGCTTCCTCGGAGGACCTGAGAAGTGTCAAAGAGTGGATGTCACATCGGCCAGGAGTGGTGCGTGAGCAGCCTTGAGAGCAGAAGGCAAAGACAGCACACGCAGGGGAGCAAGGGACCTCAGCTTCAGGGCTAACAAGGAGCCTGTTCTTACCTGTCTGCATGACTGAAGCGGGCACCCCCACCATCTGTCAAAACGAGCCCTGTTGCTCATGGTAAACAGCGTTGCTTCACCTCCAGCGTGTTGCTTATCTCCGCTGGATGTGAGCCCAGGGGCTGAGATAGCTTGAATTTCCCACATGGCATGTTGTCAGGGTAAAGGAAGGGAGTGAAGAGGGAGAGATTCCGGTCTTCCTTGTGGAGGTGAGCATCGTTGGGACTGTTCACAGTGCAAAGGGACGGTCCCAGCAAGCCCTTTTAGGCAGCTTGAGCCTGACTTAGTCACAAAAATACAACGCCCAATGGTCACCCTGAGACCCAGTGAAAATATTTCAAAGTGTACCTGAAAGACTGTCCTGAACAGATAAGGTTTTCTTTGCAGGTTGAGCGGGGTACTACCGAGGCAGCGTGTGTTTTTGGTAGTTAGCACTACATCTATAAAGAGATGCAATCGCCTAAGCACATGCTTCTATTCCCTTAAGTCTGTGCTCACCTTCTCACCTTATAAATTTTTTTTTCTTTTTAATGGCAGAAGAAATTATCTGCCTTTTATGGAGGAAGGAATAGAGGTCAAGTGAATCACCCACAGTCATGTGCAGGTCACCGAGAGCTGGGAGGAATGGAAGGCCTTTTATTAACTCTTGCTTCCTTCTGCGGCAGCAGGAGGGCTAGGCGGAGCCTTGCCCAATCTCACACTCCTTGCCCTCCTCCCTGCAGGTACGAAGATGAAATTAACAAGCGTACAGCCGCCGAGAACGAGTTTGTGGGCCTCAAAAAGGTGAGTGGGGGGGAGTGAGTGATACCGAGTTCCGAGCCCGCGGTCCCAGCACCCAGGAGACAGACGCAGGAGAGAGGTGTCCGAAGCCGGCCGAAGTTACGTGGGGGATACCATGCCTCAAAGAAAGAAGGGCTGTGCGCCTAGATCAGGGCCAGAGCTTGTCCAGCGTTCACCAAGCCCTGAGTTCAAGAGCCAGCTCCGAGAGGTGGGGAGAAGGGGCTTCGGAGCGGAGGAGGACGGAGGCGGAGGGGAGAGGAAAGAGAGGGAGATCGAGATCTGACATTAAATCTCGGGATATGTGATAGTCTGGTCCCGGGCTCACCCAAGAGATACCACATCGATGATGAACGAGGTCATCCGATGAGCTCAAACCTCCCAGAATGCACCCCGTGTATCGAAGGTCCCCACGGCCGCGGCAGTTTCTGTCGGCCCAGGCCTGAGCCCCAGTTTCAGCGATAGCCTGTCCCGACCCCCCAGGAAATGCAGGCTAGATCCTCTCAGCTTCTTTTGACTTGCTGTTTGGATCTGGGGTCGTTCCAGGACGTGGACGCTGCCTACATGAACAAGGTGGAGCTGGAGGCCAAGGTGGACTCTCTGACCGACCAGATCAACTTCTACCGGATGATCTATGAGGCAGTAAGAGTCTGCAAGTGTTTCTGTCGTTCCTGGTGCCAGAGTCCAGAAAGAAAAGGACACTTCAGGGTGTCAATCACTCAGTGGGTGGAGCTGGTATCTCTCCCCCAAGGCACCTCAAGTGGGGCCCTGGGGACTCTGAGTGCCTGAGAGGAATGCTGGGAACTTAAGACACATGAGACGGTTTCAACTCTGAGGCCTCTCTCCCCACAAGTGGCGAGGCAGCCCTAGCGAGAGGGAAAGGCTTGCTCCCACATTCTAGGAATGAAGACAGCCCCGGGTCTCTTCCCTCTGCTACAGCTCTTGGCCTCTGAAGAGGCCCCGTTTGGGGTTCTGGTGCCTGGGTCTGTGGAGAGACAGAGGAAGGCAGTGGTGACGTGACCCTGTGAGGGTGGCGTGGTAGGGTCGTCTGACCCTGAGCACCTCTATGTAAGGCGTGGGAACCCAGATGCTGTCATTGCACCCACCGGTGGAAAGCATCGGTGGCACGCAGAGAGAGCTGTTCCACCGTCACATTGACGAGTCATCTAGAAACTTACAGGGACAGGATTGGGATCCCTGACATGATGGCATCACTGGGAGTACTGGGGAAGGGGCGGGGCATCTGGAAACGGTTTCCACCAGGGACACCACAGAAGGGATTCCTAGCCTAAGTAGTCAGTCACCTCAGAAGAGCAAGGGCCCTTCCTCTCATTCCTGGGTGACACTGACTTGATCCCCTGTAGGAGCTGTCCCAGATGCAGAACCAGGTGAGCGACACGTCTGTGGTCCTCTCCATGGACAACAACCGCAGCCTGGACCTGGACAGCATCATCGCCGAGGTCAAGGCCCAGTACGAGGACATCGCCAACCGCAGCCGGGCAGAGGCTGAGTCCTGGTACCAGACCAAGGTGAGGTGCTACACCGGGCTTACTGTTCCGAGGCAGCACCTCACCACTTCTCCCACCGACACCCCTCAAGCGCGGCTCTGATACTAGGAAAATCTACCTTAAAATACTTACAGAACACTTACAGAAGGCCAAGCATATACCAGTGTGCTGCCCAGAAAGTGTTGGGTGCTCAAAAGGGCGCACATGGCCTCCATAGTTCTCTCATGATAAAAGTGGACCGGGTGAGACCCCAAAATAACCAAGAAGTATGCATCACAGTCTTTAAGGGCTTCCTGATATAAGCTCTGGGCTCCTTCACTCCGGCAAACAGAGCTTTAGAGCTATAAATACAGAAACTGCAACCAGAGGATCTAAGTCTGGGAGTCCCGATCATGGGTGGGCGTTCACGGGAGGGGCCGAGCGAGCTGCCGGCAAGGGCTAGGTCTCTAGTCCAGCAGCTGAGCAGAGAGGGATAAACGACTGTGGAACAACAGAACAAGGGGGACTCTGAGGCTGACCAGGGGTAGCTGGAAGGCAAGCAGACACACTCGCGCAGCAGAAGGCTCGGGTTTGTGAGAGGAAGGCTGGAATGACCTTAGAGGAATATGGCTGAAAGCCTGGATGGGCAGAACAGTGTAGCCGACCCAGAGCTGTTCCCTCGCTGGCCCCTCTTACCCCTCCTGGAGATGCAAACAGTTCAGTGTCTCCCCTTTGAGGCTCCCCTTCCACCCTCCCATCCCACCACACACGCTTTCAAACCCCGGTTGGACTCCTCTGCAGCACTCTGAAGGACCCTGTTTTTTGTTTTGTTTTGCTTTGTTTTGTGTTTTGTTTTTTGTTTTCACCACTGGCCACTTATCTGTTTGGATACACACTGAGCAATAGTACAAGCATCTGGGAACCAGGATCAGCTTGTGCATGTGTGCTGTTTCCAGAGCCTGCTTCCTCCCCAGAGAGCAGATGGGCTCAAGAAAAAGCACCTGGAAAAACAGACAAGGGAAGCGGCGGCGAGTGGCTGGTGAGTGAGTGGCCTGCTCGGCACAGAGGCACCTGACTAGGTGGTCCTGTCTGCTCTGGTCCTAACAGTATGAGGAGCTACAGGTGACAGCAGGCAGGCATGGCGATGACCTCCGCAACACCAAGCAAGAGATCTCGGAGATGAACCGAACGATCCAGAGGCTGAGATCTGAGATCGACAACGTCAAGAAGCAGGTACAGTCCAATCAATCAAGGATGCTCATTTCTTCTGGCTTATCCCACCACCTCCGAGGACTCCTATCCAGAGATCGCACACCCCCAGGGTCTGCCCGCTTGACACATCCTTTCTTTCCAGTGCTCTAGCCTGCAGACTGCTATCTCTGATGCTGAGCAACGTGGAGAGCTGGCCCTCAAGGATGCTCGGGCCAAACTGATGGACCTTGAAGATGCCCTGCAGAAGGCCAAGCAGGACATGGCCCGGCTGCTACGCGAGTACCAGGAGCTCATGAACATCAAGCTGGCCCTGGATGTGGAGATCGCCACCTACAGGAAGCTGCTGGAAGGGGAGGAGAGCAGGTGAGGGGAGGTGACCTCCAGTCTGTTCTCAGGGCAAACAAACAGCATTGAGCATGTCCAAATCTCTTTCCGGACTGTTGAGTCACCCAGGTGCACCCCACGGAAACCGAAGGCCTGAGAGGGTTAAGCAATCCTGTCCCGCTTAAAGGAGAGGCCTGGTTATATGGTGGATCTGGATCTGAAAATGTGGGGGCGGGGGTAAGGCTCTGGACTGGAAAGAAACTGCCCTAGATTTGGGCGTAATAAAAAGTTGGTCTTCCTCTAGACTTTAATTTCTCAGGGGCCAGATTCTGTGCCCCACCCCACCCCCAAAGCTAATAGGACTTCGGAACTCCTCCAGTACCCAACTGTGTCTCCCAGGGCAAGTTACTCAGCTTTCCCATATCTCTATGCCTCCGTCTGTAAAATGAGGGTAGTGATCGTTCTGATGTTGTGTATTGTGTAAAAGGTTAAAAGAAAGCCATATGTGAAACTCTCACAACGGCTCGCAGCACGCAACAAGTATTTGGGGCTTTGTTTTGTGCTGTTGTTTTTGTTTGTGTGTTTGTTTTCCCCTCGGAGCTGGAGGGGTGGCTCAGTGGTTAAGAGCGTGTGGTGCTCTTCCAGAGGACCCGAGTTTGGTTTTTTTGCCCCCTCTCCCATTGGGT
Source organism: Acomys percivali (assembly GCA_907169655.1). Taxonomy (NCBI): domain Eukaryota; kingdom Metazoa; phylum Chordata; class Mammalia; order Rodentia; family Muridae; genus Acomys; species Acomys percivali. The sequence continues at coordinate 124,383,297 of OU015748.1, read as the reverse complement.
GCCTAATGACTGCCTATAATTCCAACTGTAGGGGAACCAGCTCCCTTTTCTGGCCTCTTCTGGCACTTACACATGCATGCATACACCAACACACAGGCATAAACATATCATTTAAAGGTTTGTTTATTTTATGTGTATGAGTGTTTTGCCTGGTGCCTGTGGAAGTAAGAAGAGGGCGTTGGGGCCTCTGAAGCTGGAGCTACAAGTGATTGCAAGCCACCAAGTGGGTCTTGCGAACCTGGGTCCTCTGGAAGGAACAAGTGCTCTTAACCACACGTTATCTCTCTACAGCCCTGAAACAGTTTTTACTTTAGTTTAAAAACAAAACAAAACAAAACAAACAAACAACAACAACAAAAAAAGAACAAGTTAGTGGCTAAGAAAATGGGCTTTGAGGGCAGACAAATCCTGTTTCAAACCTTGTGACCATGAGCAATTTAATTAGTCTCTCTGATCCTCAATCTCCCTCTGTAAAACTGAGCTAATAACACCCACTTAATAAGGTTGTTGGGAGCACTAAGGGGCATGAGGCCTGTAACAGGCCCTCCATAAATGTTAATATCAGCTCTGAGTGAGCACTTGGGAATGAATGCCGGCTGCTTGGACAATAATAGACTGGCTGTAACCACTGTTGTTTTCACAACTTGGACGCCTCTCCACACTTATAACACCCTCCTCGGTGCCTGACCGGAGTCCCTTGTTGAGAGAGAGTCTGGTTGTGGGCAATGTGCCGCCTTCCCGATGAACTCTGGTCTGTGATCGGTCTTCACTTCCTCAGGTGGCGCCTGGTTTAAACCCAAACTGTGCTTCTTAGTTTACAGGCCCCCAAACCTCAGGCTCCACAACACTCCATTTATTATATCCTTACTGTTTTTAGTATTTCAAGTACTTTTAGTGTTTTAAACATGCATGACTTCTACAGTAAAACTTATAAAGGGGCTCTCGATGCACTGAAAACAATCACAAAATGTGTCATTGTAAATACCTTCCAGGTGGCAACCTGGGCAGTAACCTCTCCTCTTCTCCTCCCTTTCAGGCTGAGCGGAGAGGGAGTTTCCCCAGTGAACATCTGTGAGTATGGCCCCTGCGGCTTGGGGCCCACGTGGTCGGGAGAGGGGGGTGGATGCACGGCAGCTGTGAGGACCCCACAGGCAGAGCTCATTTTGAGAAGGTTGGAGGGCTTGAGTTTGCTGAGGACAAAGTCATAGCCCATTAGAGGGACTTGTTTCCTTTCCTTCCTTCCTTACTGTAGTGTTGGGGGCTGAACCTAGGGCCTGGTGTGTATTCTGACCACTCTGCCCACCCTGTCTCACCTCTTCCTCACACCAACATGCTCTGTGCCGCATCACGTCTTTGCGTTTGTTCCTGTTTCCCATTGAGTTGAATCCAGGCCCTGACTGAGCAGGGGTGCAGAACTAGAGGGACTTTTGGCTTTTGAGGCAGATTTCACGGGACCCTGGCTGGCCTCAAATTCCTGACTGCCTGCTTCTAATTCCCAGATTAGATGAGAGGCTTTAGGCTCCAGCCTCTCCTTTGGGCTCCAGCTTCTCCTTCAGGCTCCAG
>OU015748.1:124360476-124374584 GCA_907169655.1 Acomys percivali | reverse complement strand
GTGTGTGTGTATGTGTCTGTGTATGTTTGTGTGGTGTGTGTATGTGTCTGTGTGTATGTGTAGGTGTTTGTGTCTGTGTGTGTGGTGTGTGTATGTGTTTGTGTCTGTGTGTGTGGTGTGTGTGTATGTGTCTGTGTGTGTGTCTGTGTATGTGTGTGTGGTGTGTGTGGTGTGTGTGTGTGTGGTGTGTGTGTGTGTGTGTGTGTGTATGTGTGTGTGTGTGTAGCACCAGGGCACTTCCTCCACTGTGGGCTGCAGGGACAGCACCACAGACATAACCAAGGCCCTCATTTTTGGACTTTTCTCTGGCGCCCCTCTGCTGTTTCTAGCTCATCTTTGTGCCCCATCCCTAAGGAACACAGCACAGGATGGGAAAAGCAGTACCTAGTCCCTTCTGACTCAGGCTCTTTGGGTGTGAAAAGCTGGGCTCCCTCAGAGATGGAGACATCACAGCCCTGGCCATCAGCAGGCTCTCTTGACAACAGATGGCTTCTGAAGCGTTCTAGCTAGAGTCCCCTGTGCTAAGCTCTCAGGTACAGATGTGTTGGTCTAAAGAGCAGTTGTAAACTCAGTGGCCCCCAAATATCCTTCCCAGCCCTTCAGAGCTCAGAGGGAAGAAGCACTCCATAGTACAAGACCCATCCTCCAGGCCAGAGCCTGTCCCAGGGCTTCAGTATCTACAAATAAATATATGCACGCATATACACAGTGACACACATGCACAAAAATGCAAGTGCACGCGCGTGCACACACACACACACGTGTGTGTCCTGTCTCATCTCTCCTCTTTGGGCTCAACCACAGGAGCTGGCTCAGCTTCAGGCCCAGATCTCAGACACGTCTGTGGTCCTCTCCATGGACAACAACCGCAGCCTGGACCTGAACAGCATCATTGCCGAGGTCAAGGCTCAGTACGAGGACATCGCCAACCGCAGCCGGGCAGAGGCTGAGTCCTGGTACCAGACCAAGGTGGGGTGCCAAGATCCAACCAATTAACAGGCACAGGGACTGGAAGTTTCACAGGCAAATAGGATCCTGTCCTTTCTAGTGTCCCTAGCCTTGTGGGGACCAAAGTGTCTGAGTTCAACTTAGAGCTCACATGTGCTCTGAGCATTACCAGGGACCAATACTACCAGGGACAAAGGAAATACTCAGATACAGATAGAAATACCAGGTCTCCTTCCAGGACCAATGACATACACCTCAAGCCTTTGTATCAGAGAAACATGCGTAAGTGGCCAGTTGCAGCCACTATGCCAATGGGAGTGGGTGAGGCCCAGACCAAGGGCTGATGCCTTCATGATGAGGACAGAGGATGCAGGGAGAGAGAGCGAGAGCGAGAGCGAGCGAGAGAGAGAGAGAGAGAGAGAGAGAGAGAGAGAGAGAGAGAGAGAGAGAAGGAGGAGGAGGAGGAGGAGGAGAGAGATGGGGAGGGAGGTGATTGGAGGTAAGGCTTTGGGGACAAAGACTTACTATGGGTCACAGAATGAGATACTCTGAGGTGGGAGTCATGGTAACAGTAAGCTCTAGTGTCACGCCAAATGTATGTGAAGGGAGATGGTTACCAGAAAGCATCCCCATGTGTGTGACGCTGATCTGGGGGAGTCAGGTGCACTGAGGAGAGGGAGAGGGAAGGGGCCAGGAGCAGGAAGGGGGGAAGGAGTGCGGCCATGGGCGTCGGCTGTTGGCTAAGTGTGTGGCTACGGAGAGGAGGTGGAGAGCAAGACCTGGTGCCAAGGGATTCGGCGGGCAAGGCGCGATGATCCAGGACTCTCCCAAGCAGCACACCATAAGCCTGGGGGGCACGAGGGCGCTACTACACCTCTCTCCCCTTGGGCCTGACTATCCCTCACTTGAAGTCCCTTCTCCCTCGCAGTACGAGGAGCTGCAGCGGTCTGCTGGCCAGCGTGGGGACGACCTCCGCACCACTAAGATGGAGATCTCTGAGCTGAACCGGGCCATGCAGAGGCTGCGCTCTGAGATTGACAACCTGAAGAAGCAGGTAGGACTGAAATCTCCAAGGTCATCCCATCCATGCCCCTGCATCGGATCTGGGCTGTCTCAGTCAGGGTTCCTGTCACGGTGATAAAACACCAAGACCAAAAAGCAAACTGTGGAGGAAACGGTTTATCTGGCTTACACGTCCTGTCTCATCACTGTTCATCATTGAAGGAAGTCAAGGCAGGCACCCGAGCAGGCCAGGAACCTGGAGGCAGGAGCTGAGGCAGAGGCCATGGAGGGGCGCTGCTCACTGGCTTGCTCCCCGTGGCTTGCTCAGCCTGCTTTCTTATAGAACCCAGGACCACCAGCCCAGGGATGACCCCACCCACAGTAGGCTTGGCTCTTCCCTGTCAATCACTAATTAAGAAAATATCCTTCAACCAGATCTTATGGAGGCATTCTCTCAATTAAGGTTTCCTCCTTTCAGATAACTCCAGCTTGCGTCAAGCTGACATAAAACTATCTGGTACACGGGCTTAACTCAGTCAGTGCAAAAGGAAGTCTCTCCAATAAAAGCCTGGCAGGAATAGAGGTGCACTCAGCTAGGACATGTAGCCAATGGACCATTTCCTCACGTGGTCAAGCTTGTCTTCCTTTACATACCTAGAGAAACACCTCAGGAAGCCATTTTCCCATACAGATTACTCCACCTTACCCCTGGGAACTGAGAACAGCCTTATTTCCCAACAATGCTCCCTGACTTCCATGACACTAACGCATTTCAGAGACGTTCATCTAAGCCAGATGTGGCCTGTGAGGAGACTCATAAACTCTTCCTTTCTCCTGGGGGCAGTGTGCCACACTCCAGGCTGCCATCGCTGATGCTGAGCAGCGTGGGGAGCTGGCCCTCAAGGACGCCAAGAACAAGCTGGCCGAGCTGGAGGACGCCCTTCAGAAGGCCAAGCAAGACATGGCCAGGCAGCTGCGGGAGTACCAGGAGCTCATGAATGTCAAGCTGGCTTTGGACATCGAGATCGCCACCTACAGGAAGCTGCTGGAAGGAGAGGAGTGCAGGTGGGGCCCCACACAGATGCTACCAGAACAGGATAGTGTGATCCGGAGGCCACATGGGCCGGTCACTACGATGCCCCTACGTAGAAAGACCAAGGGCAGATGCCAGGGCCACTCACCGTTTCCTCCTACAGCTGTTTCTGGCCAAGGATCGAAGCTGTGAGGCAAAAGTGGATGCAGTCTCCTGGAAGGCCCTAAGCCAGGACATTGTGACCTGGGCCTTACAACATGCACACGTGCCCTTGGCATCCACCTCAGGGACAGCACATCGCCCCCAGACATGTGCTGCCCTTTAACTCCTCTGTTTCTGCCTCACTGCCATGGGGTCATGCTTCCTGCCTCTGTCTTGACTTGATTCCTCCTCTGGCTTTCTTTCCCCTTCTGTATTCTTCGTAGCTTCTAGAGCTCATGAGATAAATGCCAAGCTTGTACGACACGGGGCTGGCACACAGCGTGTGCTGAGCAGCACCGAGGACTCCACATGCAAGGGACACAGAGCTCACCAAGTCCCCTCGGCACTGACTTGCCTTCTCTTCCCACAGGCTCACAGGAGAAGGTGTTGGTGCAGTGAACATCTGTGAGTAAATGTCTTGGGGAGGTAGAGGGGTGTCGGGGAGGAAGGGTAGGATTTCCTAGCATCGCTGAGATTTGGAAACGAACAACTGGGGGAAATATGTCATTAACCCCTGTCCTCCCTTTTGACTCCTTTCCTAGTTAGTGTTGAGAGCTCTGAGCATTCTCTGTCTCTGGGGAGGGAGCCCAGAGCGTTTTTTTTTTTTTCTCATTCTGGGACGGTATCCTCGGATGCTGCAGAGGACCCTTTACCCCTGGGTGGCCGTAATGTGGTCCCACGCCCAGCCTAGCCTCAGAGGACAGGACTGCTCGTGCAGCTAAGGTCCCCCAGCCCTCAGCTATTCTGGCGGGAAGATGGAGCAGCTTAAAGACCTACACACAGAATTGACTTAAAGGAGCTGAGCAAGTAAAACAGACACCTCAGCGCGGCCTGGACACCCAGGAGGAGGCCAGAAGGGCTGGGTGATCTCTTGGTGTCCTAGGTGATGTGGCAGCACTGAGACCTGATCCTGGAGGCCCCTGGGCCTCTGCTAGGTCAGAGAATATCATGGAAACCAGACCTGGGGCCTGCTGGAGGAAGGGTCAGGAGAAGCCTCATAGGAGGAGCAGACTCCCAGAGGGAGGGCTGGCCACGGCTGCAAGCACTTGACAGGCTGGGAGCGCTGCCCCATCTCAGTGAACAGGACTGAGTTCACTGTTGGGGCAGACGACGCTAACATGGCTAGTAACGAGGCTGAGGAGATTCCAGTACTTGGCAGAGAGACTCATCCAGGTGGCCTTTGGATCTGTGCTGATATGGGGAGTCCAAACTCCCCACCCAAATTTGAAGCCTTATGTCCCATCCGGTATGAGAGCCCCAATAGGGCAGTTGCAGCCAATAAGCCTGAGGCCTGGTCTCAGGCAGAGGTGACCCTGTGCATGCTGCTTGGTCTCTTTGCACCCCCATCTCCTCATCTGTAAACTGGGGTGGGGTGGGGTGGGGTCCGTGCCATAACAGCATCACTTTGAGGGACCGGTACCATCACAGCTATAAAAGCTTTGAAAGTCACAGAGCCCCGTGTGGATGTCCCTACATAGACAGGCTCACCCTGGCTCCTGCTGCCTCAGGAGGTAACTGTCTGTCACCTGAGCTTCCCTGGGGAGAGACAGCCTGGAGAGGAGCGTGGGAGTGACATCGGACAACCTTGTGCCTTCTTTCCTCAGCCGTGGTGTCTTCCTCTGGGGGCACAGGCTACAGCGGAGGCGGTGGCCTCTGCATGAGTGGGGGCAGTTACAGCGGCGGCGGCGGCTACAGTGGGAGTGGCCTCTGCTACGGTGGTGGAGGAGGCAGCGGCGGTTTCAGCTCCACCAGCGGTCGCAGTGTGAGCGGCAGCAGCTCAAGCGTGCGCATTGTCTCCAAGACATCATCCAGCAAGAAGAGTTTCAGGAGCTAAAGTGCTACCTGCCTCGGCGCTGTCCCCAGGACCCCAGCTCCCCAGCACTAAGGCCTGCGGCGCTGTCCCCAGGACCCCAGCTCCCCAGCACTAAGGCCTGCGCTTAGCCCAAGCCCAAAATCCCCAGCAAGAGGCACTGACGTCAAGTGGCCCATGAGTTTTAAGGTTACCATCCTTCTGCCTCCGGGCAGGTCTCCACAGAGATGCCCCACCCACTCCTCATCTCAAAAGTCCCTCCGCCCCCTTACCCACAATGCTGTAGGCTAAACCTTTGCCCCCTAAGCAGTAGGGAGTGTAGGAAGTCTTTCTCAGCCTGTAACCACAAGAGGTTCTTTCTCAGTCCTTCATAGGGACCTTAAACTTGGTGGCCCAAAGTCACCTTTTATTGTTTGCTTCGCGTAGCCTCTGAGTTGGCTCTTAGCTGTGAGGACTATCCATCATTTGTCCTGGATTTAAAAAAATAAAATAAAATAACAGGCTCTCTAATCTAATCCCTCAGGGCAGAGCCCGACTGGAAACTACTTGAGAAAGACAGATCTTTTGGCTGCTTTCTCTTGCTTCGGGGACATGGGGGCACTCCTGGAAGCGGAGAGTAAGTGTGAGAGAACAGGAAAGGAGTTGCATGGAGGGTTTTGGAGCCTGGTCTTCACAGTGGTTTAGTCTGAAGAGACCCGGGAGTCCTCAAATGTTCACTATGAGTTCGGGACCATAATCCTTCCCAAAGGCAATTAGTCCACCTGCTGCTGTGCTGCCTGTAACGCAGCCAAACCCCGCCGAGCCACTCCTCTCACGCACGTGTGTTTCCTAGAATTGCTTCAATAAAACGTCACTGAGCACCCTAGGTCTTCATAGAGTGTGTTTCATCTGGGATCGGCCCCCTGCTCTCCGAGCCGTGGGGTTCCAGGAGCAGAGCCGGGTCCCTGAGACCATTATCTGTCCTGGAGACAGTGAAGGGGTTGTGGCTTTGTGGTATCCGCATGGCTCCAGCAAGGCCTGTCCTCACGGCTCAGCCCGCTACCCATCCCCCCGCAGCAGGCTGCCCCCCACCCCCGCTCTGTACCACCGCGCTTCACACCATTTCCTGGGCCTCCTGGCAAACATAAAAATATTACTCCCTGCTCCATGTCCGAACACCCAAGCCCACTCTACCCTATGCCTCCCAACCATTGCCAGACCTGTAATTACCCCCTTCACTCTCAGACCCAAAGCTAAGAGGACAGCATGAAATGGGCCAATTAGACAAGAATTTCCAGGGCCCAAGACAGCGTCACATTCCGGTCCGCTGATGGACAGGTGAGAAGACAAGGAACACAGAGGATGGGACTCTGGATCCAGGCTTCTTCCTCGGGAGTTAGAGGGCACAGTGAGGGCAGAGAGAACAGGGTCCAATCCCAGCCTTGTCGCCACCACTCCCACTGCTCCGCGAGATCATAAATGTAAAAGGCCCAGGATAGCCTTGGCTTGTAGTAAAGACCCCAATCAACACCACTATGGGCTTGCAGCCTGGACATAATCTCAACAGGAAAGGGAAAGCCATTTGGCCCATCAGGTGGGTAGAAAGAGGAGCGAGGAGGTTGAGGGAGGGAACTTTGAGCATCTGTATCCCCAGGCTGGACCGTTCGCTAGGGCAACACAATCCCCACACACATGCCCAGGTCGGAGTGGGGGGGAGGGGGGGCCATCACTGTGAGGGAGGATGATGACGTCAGTGCAGAGCCGCACTGCCGTGTCTGGCGGGGGCACAGAGTGTAGGGGAGAGCGTTGTTTCCTCTGCTTTCCTTATGTTCAGGTCTCTCCTCCCCCCTAACCCTGAGTCCCCTGCAGCCTGCGTGGATGAATCCTGGGAGTCCAGTACCTGCTCCGGGAGGACCCTGTGATGCAGCTGGGCAGGAGCAAAGGGGGCTTCCGATGCAGGGACAAGGTGTGGCCAGCCACGCGGAGCTTCTTCCTCCATGGGTGCTTCTAGAGGTGTCTGGGCTCACACGGAGTAGCAAGGTGTCTATAGGAGGATGCTGACCCAACCCTCTGGTAAACAACACCCAGCCTACATCCGTCCCAGGGAAGCCTCTTCCGTGAGCATCCCAGAGTCCCACTCTCCTTTCCCTGCAGGCTGAGCCACGGGATAGGACATTCATAAGCGCCTGCCTGGCCTCTTTCATCATTTCTATAAACAAGGAAAGGAGAATTAATGGGATTTTTATGGGACCCTCCCCCAAGCATTGACCATTGGCTCCTTCTTGCTCCCTGCTACCCTAATTATGAACCTTGTACGTAGCAGCTGCCAATATCCCAAGCTCATAAACCTGATTTAGCAGTGATTAGGGGTTTGAACCAGTCCAGCCGCGCCCCCCCCCAGACCCCACCAGATAAAAAGGGGAAAGCCGAGCCACCGTTTGGTCAGTCCTGTGCCTGCCCTCCTCTCCAGCAGTCCATCTCTGCCAGGGAGCCATGTCGTGCCGAAACTTCCAGCTGAGCTCCAGATGCGGCAGCCGGGGTTTCAGCTCAAGCTCGGCCACCACGCCCCGGATGGTAACCCACTATGAAGTGAGCAAGGGGCCCTGCCGGCCGGGGGGCGGTGGGGGCCTCCGAGCCCTGGGCTGCCTTGGCTCTCGGAGCCTGTGCAACGTGGGCTTCGGGAAGCCCCGTGTGGCCTCCAGATGTGGCATGTCAGGCTTTGGGTACCGAGCGGGAGCTGCCTGCGGACCTCCGAGCTGCATCACCCCTGTCACCATCAATGAGAGCCTGCTGGTCCCCCTGGAGCTGGAGATCGACCCAACGGTGCAGAGGGTGAAGAGGGACGAGAAAGAGCAAATCAAATGCCTCAATAACAGATTCGCGTCCTTCATCAACAAGGTAGGGGCGCCAAGGGCGGGGCCAGGGCGAGAGATGCTGCCGAGAGCTTCCTGGATCCATTCTGTCTGGGGTGGGCATCGCGGGTGTGTGTGTGTGTGTGGAACTGGTCCTCTTGAGCATTCCAGGGGGGCGTCGCGGGGGGGGGGGGGGGGGGGGGGCCCCTTGGGGGTCCCGGGGGGGGGGGGGGGGGGGGGGGGAGTGGAACCTGTCCTCTTGAGCATTCCATGACCTCTTGTCATCGGAAATCCCTGCTTCCCAGTCCAGAGTAGCAGCACTCCTCCCGCCTCCGTCCCAAGTGGACGTTATTTGACGGATTATCAAGGTTGTCAGAGAGCAGTCTGTCAGAGAGACCTCCAAAGTAATAGGGAAAAGTGACAAAGGCTCACTAGGGGGGAGGCCTTCCTCATGAGGAGCAAAGCCGCCTCTTCTGTACCTGTGCTGTGCCAAGACTCTTAGGCCTGAAGGCATAGATGGTCTTCCATCTGTTTAGGCCTGGAGTGAGGCAAAAGTGGAAAAGAGCTCAGGGCGTAAGGTGGCCGCTCCCCATGTCTTACTCCTGGCAGGCCCAAAACCAAAGCTTCAGAGAGCTGGAAGACACATTGCTTCTAGAAAACACTGAGCTGGCCTGTCGTCCCCACCCCACCCCACCCCCACGCCCTGGGTTTGCCCCCACACACCTCAGGGGAGTCAGGATCCAAGCCAAGTGCTAGGCTGTTGTTTCTGGAGACCCCAAGGATTGGGGCAAACATCCCTGAGGCAGAAGTGAGAAGGCCTGAGTCCTGGCAGGTCCCTCCTACCCTGAGTCTCTCTGTAAACTGCTTTGCAGCTCAGTCTCTGGGACTTTGCTGCCCTGCTTTGGGGGGTGGGGGTGGGGGATGGGCTGATAATACAGTGTGAGACTCAAAAGCTGTGTGCTGCATACAAATGTGCCTCTGGAGCCAGGCACGGAGGCAGTGGGTGGGGGAGTGAGGGGTAGAGGTAGGGGGATCGGGGAGCCCTGTAGCAAACAGCACATTGGAGGTAAAGGCAAGAGGATCAGAGTTCAAGGCCAGCCCCCACCACATAGTGAGTATAAGGCCAGCCTGAACTACATGAAACCTTGTATCAATCATTACCCACACACCCCCACCGCCATAAAACAAAACCAAAACCAAAAGCAAACAAACAAACAAACAAAAAACTCACAGGCCAGTTATATGGGTCAAAGGATAAAGTCAGTTACCAAGCCTGACACCCTGAGCTGGATCCCAGGAGCCACATGGTGGGAGAGAACTAACTCCCCCCAAGTTGTCCTCTGACCTCCACGTGTGTCATGGCATGTATATATGCACACATGTGCGTGCGAGCGCGCGCGCATATACACACACACACACACACTTGCAAATGAATGATAAGAGCTGGTCCACCAAGCCTGTTACATGCTGGTTATAACCACCCCACTGAGGGGCGCCTCAGCCGTGAGCTTCTTCCATAAGGCTGCCAGCCGCCTGCTAACATAGCTGCTGAGCAGAGCAGAAGCCCTGATATGGGAAACCCCAGAGCAAGGCTACAGACCATGCTCTGGGTGCCCGAGACTGGCTGGTGACCAGATCAACCCCATCGCTGCTTCCAATCTTGATGCCAACTCATAAAAGTGGGAAAGGTGAGCCACGACGGCCCGCACTGCTGGGACTGACGCCTCCTGCAGAGACAGAACAAGTCAGCAGTGCTAGGACACAACCTCTGACCTGTGCTGGGTGCCTTGGACACAGGCGTTCATGTGTGGGTGAGCTCGTGCCAAGGAGAGAGAGGCTCGCAAGGGGAGGAGGCGTGGTCCAGGTCACAGGGCTACCAAACGGGGCCTGCCAGAGAGCTCCGTGTGGACTGCCCAGGGATTTGGGGCAGCATGCTTTCCACATGACCATGGAGGAGAAGGCCCCTAAGGTAAAGGAGACAGGCACAAAGGCACATCCTTTTGGGTGTCAGTCTCGGCAGAGACCTGGTCATTGCAAAGCATGCTCTCCCGGTCCTTTCTACACGGTGACTCCCATTCTCCGGGCAGGTACGGTTCCTGGAGCAGAAAAACAAGCTGCTGGAGACCAAGTGGAACTTTATGCAGCAGCAGAGAAGTTGCCAGAACAACATGGAGCCGCTCTTCGAGGGCTACATCTGTGCGCTGCGGCGACAGCTGGACTGTGTGTCGGGGGACCACGGGAGACTAGAAGCCGAGCTCTGCAGCCTCCAGGATGCGCTGGAGGGTTACAAGAAAAAGTAAGTGGCCTCCACCCTCACCCTGCCGAGGAGCAAGAGCAAGCTGCAGAAACAGCCCAGGCCTCGGTTTCCCCCTGTCCACAAAGCAGGGCACTCCACGGAAGAACAATTAGGTAGCCCAGAGCACCCATGTTATCACCCCCAGCGGGAGCCCTGAAAAGTGTGTCTTTGCCCCAGTTCCCTTCCTCCTACCTGGCATGAATGGGGCCTTCAAAGCGCCTTGCTGCAAACACTCTCTCACCTGCCACTTCCGGAGCCCGGGCCTCTGCTCCAGCTACACTCTTAGTTGGCGTTCCATGCGCCACTCCCTCTGCACACCAAGAGCTACATCCTAGACAATGCCCTCCCTGACCACACCAGGCTCTTGCCTCCATTTGATGAGCCCCCTTCTCTCAGGTCTCCCCCATGCCCGCCCCATTCCCATCCAGACATCACAGCTCACGTGTTCTGTCCCCTGACACCTGGCTCACCTGTCCTCCCCTACAGGGGGCTGTGGGTTTCCGTTCTCTGTCCCATCCCCACGCACTCCCCTTGGGACAGGCTCTGAGCCTGCCTCTCAGTGTAAAGTAGGCGGCTTTCCGTTAGTGAAAAGGAGGTCCCCAGCCTATAGGAGGCCCAGAGTACTTGTCACCTAGGGGGTTATGGGTGGTCCTGCTCAGAGTCTCATGGGACCTACATGGGAATTGGAGAGCGCGTTTCCGTTGAGGGGAAATGGCGCAAGAAGACTGGGCAAGCGATGTGTCAGTAAAGTAGAGCCATTGCTGGGGACATGACTGCTAAGCGTCAACCTCTGGCCTTCATAGTGGCAGGTGCTGTGCTAGGAAGTGATGCCCCCCACCCCCTCCCCACAGTACCAGGAAGAAGAGCAGAAGAGAGGAGAAACAGGGGTAGGGACATGGGACATGCTTGGACCATGACCTCGGCAGATAGTTTTTCTTCCAGCCGACCTCTTCTTGTAAAAGAGACCCAGAGCCTGGTATGGTGATACCTATATTGTAATACCAGTACTCAGGAGGCTAAGGCTAGACAGTTGTGAGTTCTAGGGCTAGCCTGAGATACACAGGGAGTTCAAAGGTTACAGAGTAAGATCCGTGTCAATTTTTTTTTTAATTAATTAGAGGCCAGGGTAGAGCTTTAAAAATGGAGGGAGGAAGGGAGGAGCGGGTGACTGACAGGCAGGCTGTGGGAGAGGGCAGAGGCTAGGCGTAGAGCAGCAACGCCTTCCTTGAGAAGTACACAGCAAGGCTGGAGTGGACTGGTTTGCAGCTCAAAATGAGACCTTTGGATTTTAAACACGAGGTCCTTCGGGCCTATTAACCACAGTGGTAAACTCTTGCGCAACGCTTGCCCCAGTCGGCACACTGTTATAGGACATCACAGATGTCAACTAACTCACAAGAGTGCTTTGAGGCAGGCCTGGGTTGGCCCCGTTCTACTGGGGATACCCCTGTCAATAATGAGGGCCCCACAAAGCCATCTCCCACCCAGTTTGGTAATGTCTACTGTGTGACAGAGTAGGGATTCAAACTTGGGCATTAGCTCCAGACCTCCTTATCAAAGCTAGGCAGAGCTCTGCTGGACCAAAGTGGGAGAGGTGGGCACCGGGATCACAGGGGAGACTCCACAGATTGGCTGTGCTCATCAAACAGTCAGTGCAGCAAGGTTGAACCCCGACTCCATTCCCTCTGCCTTGGGCACAGTGTGTGGGGACCGGGGAGCCCCTAAGGAGTGGGAGGGATGTGCCTGGGCTGTCTCTGTGCTCCAGGAAGTAGGTAATTGCTACCTCTACCCCTGGGCTTCAGGTGGGGGCCACACATACCCTGTAGACAAGGAAGAGGTCATCTGGGAATCTCCCGGGGATTACAGCCTCCTGAGAACAGCTTGGGGAAGACGATGTGCCAGCGGCATGACTTTTCTCCCATTTCCAAAGGAAATGGTTGTGGGGGGAGGGGCGCCTCCGCAGCAGGAGGATGAAGCACTATTGAGGATCCCAGGAGACAGACGAGAGGACGAAGGTGGGCACTGACGCAGGCTAGTGGCGGTGGGAAGGGGTCCGAGGGGATAATTATGAGGTGTTCTGGTGACAAGTGTCTGTCCCCAGAGGGAAGGAGCTATAAGGGTCTGGAGAGAAGGCTGGGACATGGGCCCCCAGGCACAGTCAGAGTGCCCACGGGGTAAGAGGCCCCTTCCAAGCCCTACACCTTTAACCAAAGCAGTGTTTCCCGTTCCCACAGGTATGAAGAGGAACTGTCCCTGCGGCCCTGTGCCGAGAATGAGTTTGTCACCTTGAAGAAGGTGAGGTGGTGCGCAGTGAAGCGCAGAACCCAGGTTTCAACCCTGCACTGGTCCTGGTGCCCATCCATGCCCCAAGGCCACTTCCACAAATAAGTTCCTCTCCCTTCGTCTCATGTGCTGGCCCTGTTGAAAGAAGAAAGCCTGACACCCAAGTCAGCTCCACCCTGCATAGAAACAGGACTTGTCCTGGTCTCCACACATTGTCCACCCGCTACTTACATGGGGTCAGAGCCGGGAAAAGGCTGTGAACCCACCGCCCAAGCAACTGACGAACACTGACTCAACTCCGGGTATAGCAGCAGCTGCCCAGCTCCTCAGCTGACGTAAAATGATTCCGGGCAGCCTCTGCGCAGGAACCCTAGAGAGCCTCTAGCCCTCTCCTTCCACACCCTCCCCACTGGGTCAGGCCCCCCGCCTTTCCTCCTTGGCCCCATCGCTCTTGGCCTTCACCTGGCCTCAGAGAAGAGGTCCCAGGCCCACAGCCGTCCCTGCCGTCAGCTTGCTCAGGGAGTGACCGGTTGGCGTTGGGCATGGCTCCTACACTCCTGCAGCAGGTCACGGTGTGTTACTGTTACAGGATGTGGACACAGCCTTCCTGGTGAAGGCCGACCTGGAAACCAACTTGGAGGCTCTAGAACACGAGACTGAGTTCCTGAAAGCCCTGTTTGAGGAGGTACTCAAAGCCACTAGGTCTTCTGGGTGATCTGTGAGGCCAGTTCCAGCGGGACAGAGGTGGGCAGGAGAGCCAAGGCAAGCACTAGAAGGATGTCACAGGTGCCCAGGGAGTGAGACTCCCCAGGGCATATCGTCTAGATTGCTGGTTGTTGGGTCTCCCCTAGAGAAATTCTGGGACATCAGAGGGACAAGGACAAGGGACAGGCTGGGGATTATGGGCCAGGAAGAGCAGGGAAAGGTCCTAAGAGGCCACTGGAGGCCCCTCTCTTCGCTGCACCCTCACTGCTCACGCCCCCTGCATGGCCTCCGCAGGAGATCAGCCTGCTGCAGTCTCAGATCTCTGAGACCTCTGTCATCGTGAAGATGGACAACAGCCGGGAACTGGACGTGGACGGCATCGTAGCTGAGATCAAGGCTCAGTATGACGACATTGCCAGCCGAAGCAAAGCGGAAGCAGAGGCCTGGTACCAGTGCCGGGTGAGGCTGGGGTGTGGATGGGCAACGCTGGTGCTGGGGAGAGGCATCAGAGCAGAGGAAGGAGGGGGGAAAAGTAGGGAGCAGAGAGAAGCAGGAGACAGGGTCTAAAGACTTCACAAGTCTGAGCCACTCCACGGCACCAAGGAACCCACATAAGCCTAAACTCTGTCGTTCCTGCCAGGTCAGGTCTTTGGTCAGCCCTGACACCAGGGTGCCAGGTCCCCAGCTCTGTTTGTCCGCAGACTCACTACAGTGGCCCTCCGAGCAGCATGCAATCAGCGTAATTGCTGTTGATGGCAGAGAGGCTTCTGTGCTTCACCATGTAGGTGGGGGCCGCTGGCTTGGGTGTTCCTGGTGGTGGAGCAGAACCAGTGATTACGGGTTCCCCAGACTTAGTAATTAGGGGCTTGCTGGGAGGGCAAGGGGAGCCCTCGGGCAGCTGGATCTAACAAATCCTGTCATCTCATCCTCAATGCCTTGTCTGTGCAGTGCAGTGTGTGTGTGTGTGTGTGTGTGTGTGTGTGTGTGTGTGTGTGTGTG